>JAZGTK010002665.1:0-22481 GCA_036877625.1 Ambastaia sidthimunki | reverse complement strand
CCCCAACACACAGACACACACACACACACACACACATGTATTTGACATATTGTACCTGTTTGTTTTCAGGATGTTGAAATAACATTTTAACAATTTAACTTCTAATGGCATGCGTGGGCCACTTATCAGAACATCAACATGACAAACAAATAAAGCAGATTTCAAAAATAGCTGGTTATTATTTATCAATGCTTTCATAAAAACAGGCTAGAGACGGACAGATTGATGTTTATTTGCGCTTCTATCTGTCACAGCTCAGGAAAATTACAGCTCTCGTTGTCGTCAAACAGCAAGAAGATTTTATTAAAGACGCATAGAACGTTTTTATGAAGTCTGTACTGCATGTGAAGTCAAATACGTTTTACGCTTTTAATGCCACCGTTACTCATCCAAACGATTGTTTTGTTTGGTTTTAAATCATTAAGTCATTTGATGGCATTCATTCGTAATGTTTTGAATATAAAGAGTGCATGGAAGATTAATTTTCCCACAATTCACTGTGCCAAACATGTTAGCAAATGTTACACAGATGGTGAGGGATACAGTGTAAAACTAAACAGCACAAAAAAATGGGAAAAAGAAACAGCTCAGTCATCCCTTAAGATTCCAGAAGCCCATTAAATCAACAATGCATCACACACACACACAAACGTTTACTTATCTAAATGGGGATATTTCTGACTATTTTTTTATACACAGCTAGTTATAAACATTATAACTTGAGAAAACATTCTGCATTTTTACAAATATTTTACAAATGAGGACGTGCCTAAAAAAAGGTTTTGTAAAGATCTGTCAGGTTTTGTTAATTTTTCAGTACAAATTTGTCTCAAAATATGGTTTAGTAAACCCCCCCCACACACACACACATAAACTGTCTCTCACCCTGAGACAATATTGGCCTGTTTGACAGGCTGATACATTAGACAACACAACTGTTTGCTGAGATTAACCTGCATGTGAACAGGCGAATTGCTTTGGGAACTAAACAAATTAGGCAGATGAACACCTCTGATCAGCAGGTAAACTCATAGCTGTTACACTGAGTTCGCCTCAGTAAAGTGTGCTAGATCGCTTTCCTCCATAAACTAATACTCACAACCAGTCAACAACCAGTCGGAAATTGCATCCATACCAATTCCGTTCAGCACTGACTTTGTGCCTGTTACCTGATTTGCATAATTCCCAATAATGAATCCAGTGCTAAAGCAACACAAACAGTGTGTGTGAATAAACGGTGGGATCAGCAGAGGGAAGTCAATTCCCCTGAGTCACGTCACGTTCATTGTGCCGGTAATAACTTGCGTCTCTGGTCAAAAATGAGGATGACGAGGGCCCGGGGCCTTTGGTGATGTCATACTGGTCCCCTTGAGCTCTGTGGAGGACAACTGGCTTCACGGACCAGCGGGCAACAACATTAACCAGGGCCTGGAAGCGTGAGTTGATGTGGGTGTTTGTGGGGCCTGGCCAGAGGAAAAAACAAAGCCCACACTCATGACCGGGAGTCACCACCATCTGGGTCCCTCATTCACTCATTCACTCATTCCCTCCCTCCCTCCCTCCCTCGCTCACTCACTCACTCACTGACGACAGTATGATAACCTCTTTTGTGCTATTTTATTTTCAGCACATTTTAAGCACTGTCCTATTGTGGCCCTTTCATTCTGCTAAATGCATTTTACGCAGACGGCACCAGTGCATCAATCTGAGAATGTTACAAGCAGAGCATCATCATTTTAAAGCGTTGAAAAAGGCAAGTTGCAAATTAGGGTCGGTGGCAGCAGGGAAAAAAACGGTGCTAAATGCAAAACATTAAAAGCGACTAACCGTTTAATTGTGTAGAACAGTGGATCTCAACTAGTTCTGCCTCAGGACGTAGAGTTTCCATCTGAGATCCAAACACCTGCATCCTGTAAATCTAACAAAGATAAAAAATTACATACATATACATACATTTACAAATATACACTGCAAAATCTGTTACTTGGTTATATAGTTTATATGAATATAATATGTGGCCGATAGACAGACAGACAGACAGACAGACAGACAGATTCACATGCAAACTGTTTGGATCTTTCCACTAAAAACAAGATAATGATACAAAATTATCTTTTTTTAGGCACATTAGTTAATGAACTGGAGCAAAGATAAATATTAGAATCAGAACACAACATCAGTCTGTGAAGACACAGAAATCTCTACAGCACAGATAGACAGTCAATCATTTCTTATGAAGTTTGGAACCGCACACAAGAACGAAATGAAGAACTCAGAACAGAACACGAGGGCTGCCAGCATGCAGAGTTGTCAATGCATTTCCAATTTCATGCATCAGCCGTCCACTAATGCTGCAATCAACAGTAACAATACACACGAAGCCTTCTAAGCCATTCCATTACAAAACCAGCGTATTAAAGCGCAATACGTTAAAGCAACATCCTGCCTTCCAATTACCAAAGCAAAGAGATGCAACCAAAGTGAAGCTGAGAATAGCTGAGGGGGGGCTCACTTCACAACACACGTGAGCCCTAACAAATCATTTCGAACCCGGGCACCAACTGCGCTCATATCACTTTGCTATTATTTCATGGGGCTCTGGAGATTTGAATCTGGCGCTTCCGCTATCCATTCGCTAAAGTGTGAAGCTAATCAAAGGTCTTCCTAATATTTGGTCAGGCCTTTGACGGGAGTGATGTTGTGCCTGGTGGGATAGGCACGCTGTGTGATTGAAAGAAGAAAACAATGGGTAGGTTTCAGTAAGGTAAATGAAAGCAAAGGGTGGGGGAAGGCCACAGAACGTAATGCTTTAATTAGAACAGAACTATTACCCAGTGTGCAACAGATCAGGGACCCCCTTCACAATGGAGGCAAATCTGATGCAACTCTAATGAGAACGGCAGTGTAATCATCTTGCAAACACAGTCCCACAGCTTTGGGCCAATTACACTCAGTAAAATATTTATGATTCGCATAGAAAAAGCCTTTGAAAACCATTTCCCATAATGCACCGGGGCGCAGTACACTTGCATTTGTCTGAAACTCAATTGATTTAAGCATCTCTGCATTATATAAGGCTATGCAGAGTTTCATGGTTGACCTTGGTGTCAATCTCATAGAGTTCTTCAGTGGAGATCTCAGGAAATAAACAACCCACATCATCACTGTGGCATTTGTGTAGCTCAAACAGTAAAGCGTGATGTTTACGCCAAGGTTATGGGTTTGATTCTTGGGAAATGCAAGAACTGATCAAATGTTCACATTTAATGCTATTAAATGGCTTCAGATGAAAGAATCTAGCAGATGCATGTTTGTAAATGTAATTAATGGAATGTTTCTGATGTCACACTGATGTTCTGGATGAATGTGCCATCAACATGCTACATAAAAGATGTTCATTCTTTGACTTCTGAAGCTGAGTATTACTAAAGCAAACACTTTCCTGATAAATATAAGCATCATTAAATAAAAAATTACTCTGTTTCTTTGATGCTTTGCTTGTATCGTTCTAGAGGTTTGATTTAAAGTTCTCAGTTATGCTACAAAGAAAAGAGTTTCTCTAGAAACAATAACAAAAACAAATAATAACACAATAATCACACAATCGTATGAGAATTCTTTGACTTCCTGTTGAAATCTCGTTTGATTGCAGACCTGAGAGATTTTTTAAGCTGTTGCCCTCAGGAGAAAAATAATCAGACAAACGTCTTCATTTGTTTCTAAATTCTAGACTGTTGTCTGGAAAATGAAACAACTGAGATCTTGATGAGATCTCATGTCAGTAGCAATCTGTGAACGCAGAAATCTCGGTGCAGTAGTTTGTCCAAACACTGCATGAAAAGATCAATTTTTCCTGTTGACAGACACCATCAGGGTCCGTTTGGATGGCTCATCTGGTTTTGGATGTAGCATCCACTGACCCTCCAGACCCCTCATAAGCTGGGCAGCCGGCTGTGACTGTCCATCTTTGGTGGTATTTGCTGGAAGGGCAGCTGAGATGTCCCACACCCCTAATTACATGAAATGAGACGGGCTTGTGTATCGTCATGGCCCCTCATTTCACACTCACACCGGCCCAGAGATGGTTCAGGAGTCTCTGTAGAGTTTCGGCACAGGTGTCATACATAGAAAGCAATCTGTGTGAGCGGACCGTGGCAAAGGATTAGAACTGTAACAGAACTCATAAAAGAGCAGAAATGTGTTGGAAACCTTTACTGGGAATCGGTTCCGAGTTGAATTATGGAAAATGGACTTTGGACAAAAACATATGGGTAACTGGACACAAAACAAAATCAACAATAAAGATTTTTTTTAAAAGTAAGCAAACTGAAATACCAAAACAGTATCACAGTATGTAAATGCAAATCAGACAGAAAATTATTTTTCAAATATTCACTCAATATATTAACAAACACTATATCACAACATGCTCATGTTACAAGCATAAACTGTATCAATATTAATGTTAAAAACACTTCAAACTTTTAAACGAAGCTCAGTGCACCAAAATGTTCTAACAATGTTGGACACTAATAAAACATTATCTTACTCCTATACTATTCACATTTAAACAATCATATGATAAAGATTTGTGTTACCTCTATAGTATAAAAAATGCCTCTTATGCGTTAGTGCAATACTATTACAATAGTAAACCGAGTATACAACAATGTAAACAATGTAAACTATTTTCAATCTCTCTCCTGACACTCGCCACCAAACAACACAAAAAACACCAAAAACCACATTCCACTAAATGAGGAAAGTAATGTTCCATAACTACAGCCCACCGCGAGTCGCGGGCGATATGTGCCCATTAGCGGGTGGAAATGGAAAAGCCATTTTGTTTCCCACCAATAGAAAAACAACCCACACTAAGCACCAAATAAATCACACCACTGATGCTGAGAGACCACGTGAGGTATATTCTCACACAAAACTGCACAGATTGCCTCTCCAAAGTGGAAGAAGGTGGAAAATCAGGTTAAATCTCAACAACCATCACTCACGTCTGGACCTGAAAGAGCTTTCAGACCATTTTGCAATTACAAATTACTTTTGTAATTAATTCTGCGCTTCCCGTTCCATTAGCATCTGCTTATGAGGGTTCGGGCTAATTGAAAATGTTATTAAGATAGTAATGTTTACTCTGGACGGTGTGGAGACAGTCGAGCACCGGCGAGATCTTGTTTTCTTCATGTTTGATTCTTTTGCTACTCTCTCTCTCTCTCTCCCTCAATCTGACCTCCTCCCAGCTTTTTTCTAAGCACCATCATCTCTCTCATGGCTTAAGGGCTGTTTGCTTATTGTAATTGTGGGTGGTGGAAACACTTTCTCCCTCGTGGCAAACAGAAGTTTTCTAATCCATACTGACATGCTGCTCCTGAAAGATGGGCTCTATCACAACCTGCAGTGGTGCATTGTCCCCAAACCGAAGGTCGAATGGATGCAAGCGCACACACATACCGTCACAAAGAGGAAGCCACATGCTAACACACACACATCTCTGGCTGTCGATCGCCCATGAATTCTCTGTTTGGCTGTTCTGTACAATAAAGAGAGAAAGTATTTCTGGAGGGGGATGAAGTTTACGCATGTGTTAAGACTTAATAAATGCGTACATGCGTGCTCTTTTCTTAACAGCCGTAAGAAAAGCATGACACAAATTCATGCAGCGCTGAGCATTTGTAGCCCCTCTTCTCGCCCGGACACTCCTCACGCTCAAATCTAATGTATTGTTTTGTGACATGCTATTCTAATATATTTACAGTCTAACACTAACCTTGCAAAAAAAACACAACGCCATGAAATATCTCTGGTGATCTAAACGACATCAAAAACATCTGATTGTTCATGTCAGTCTCTTTACTGTATTTTGTTTTTGCTGTAGTCTATAAAAGGCTCATTTATACAGGGATGTGAAGGGTCATGAATCTCTCCACTGTGTCTGCTCTCATCATCTCTCAGCCAATCAAACGGCTGTAAATATCAACATATGCTCATCTTTTAGCGAGTTACATCACATTCTGAGATTGTTTGCAAACACACGATGCACACACACATTGCAACCCACATTAGCAGTTCACATAGAATATTTATTGCTTTAAATATCACTCAAGCGAAAACCACAACAAATTTTAAAGATGGGCACAATCAAATAATATTTGCAGTAAAATGCTTAGAATTGCATCTAATCAGACAGAGATTCTCTGAATGTAAACACACTTTGCTGTGTTACTCCACGGGAGGCTGACTGCACAGCAACAGCCTCAAACTCAACCGAGGATTTTTTGGTCTTCTCTTAAAGCCTGAACCTTGAAACTGATTTTGAACTCTTTGGGCCATGACAGTTTAATTGGAAATGAGATTTTATAACAGGACAATATTCAACAACAAAACATTTCTTGGCAGGGAGAACTCGAGGATAAAAAATACCAGAAACCGAAAACAATCAGAGATTGGAAAAGGAACAATTGTGAAAAGGAAAGAAGACAACAAAAAAGTTTTTAGGAAAAAGCTCAGCCAAAACTGAAAATTCATCATTTGCACGCCCTCATTCTATTCTTGACTTACTCTTGTTTGTTGAACACAAAACAAGATGTTTTCCAGAATGTCCTTGTAGGTCTTATCCATACAATTAAAGTGAATAAAGAAAGCTCCAAAAAAGTCATCTGTAAAACACAAATAATGATGGGTTAATATTTAATCATTTTTTTTTCTCGTGAGCTACTGTATATCTTCCTCATTTAACTCCAGGAACAAGCAAACAATTAATTACTTATAAAAAAACCTCACAGCCTCACTCTGATTACATTAAGCAAACAGACATGGCTAATGTCTCTCATTAAACAGCTTCAGGCCTGCTAAATATTACCCATCAGCCCTTTCAGTAAACAGAACACTTTGACAGTCCCCACACATACAAACTGCATTTGACTGGAATGTGTACTCAGATCAGCCCTCCTCTTCTAACCCTGAGCTCATGGCTTGATCCAGACCCAGCTGAGCTGGGACACTGATCAACTCGGTTTCCTTCCTGTAGGCAGGAGCTGGATTTGCATTAATGAGACCTGCGGTGTTAAGCCAAGACGGACCTGAGCATCATTTGCCTGGTGCAAAAGGTTTCACTGACATCAGCAATGCACAGAAGTGACCAATCAGAAAACAGATTCCAAAACAAAAGGTCAAGGTTTAGCCTTAAATGAACATAAATTCAGCACAATTTGAAGGAGTCTGTGTACACAGTAATGGCTTGTTAAACCAGACAGCATTTATACTTCTGTGGATATTATAGAAGATGTATTAAAATATATAAAAATACATACATATATAATGTATGGTTTAATAAAGCTTCATAATTTTCTTTGGTTAAAACAAAATTTAAACTGTTAGGTTTGATTTCCTGGGAAATGTCAGTTTGTCTTTGACTTTTGACATGCAATGAAAATGACAAAGTATCCTGCAATTTAATGTTTCAAACAGAGATGGCGACAGAGAGGCAAAAGCTACAGACTGCAGCTGTAAATATAACCACATTAATATCATATTTTATACTTCTTAGTTTGAGGTAGGAGTTCTAACCATAACATCAGATGACTTATTGTAGCCCTTAGTTAATAAAAAAATTGGAAAGCACAATCTATTAAAAACCCATGAGATGAGCAGAGCCATCATAACTGTGAGCGATAAGCACAGAATGACAGCTCATGAAACCTGCTTATACACAGTACACCGGGTGTTTGTCCTCCCCTCGCAAACAATTAGCCTTCATTAAGCAAACTAAGACTCTCCTGTGGTGAACGCAGTGGGGACGGCCGCCTCTCTTGCCCGTTTCCACCCCCGGCACAGCCAGAAACTGAACATCCAGCCACGCTGGAGATCTCCTCTGCAGGCCACCGGGGAAAATTAACAGACTGTTTGCGTTCGCCGATTTAATTTATGCTTAGATGAACCCATCAAGGGTGCTTGGTGGTGGCCGCAGGGGGCCGCTGGATATGACAGAGGCCGTGATCTCATTCACAGACATTTCTCGCCTCAGAAACAACAGCAGTTTTCAACAGCTAGCACAATTCTTAGTTGCCTCCGCCACAATATCTTTGTCACAATATCAGACCCTCAGCTAGTCAAAGCAAAACTATATGACTTCAAATGTCAGTCGACAAACACATGCATGATACAGTCACAAAATCAAAGCTGATTCGTCACCTCGCGTGACTCGCGACGCACTTTCGCACGCAGTGTTTCAAGCGGAGCCTGAACATTATTTTGCTCCGCGTGGATTCTGTTCAAACTCTGAGCGATCGATCCACACTCAGGTTAATATAAAACCCTACAAAACAAAGAAAATGCCACGGATGGCACGTTGGCCTCTGAAATAAAACTTTAATGGATATCCACGGGAGCCAAAGAATGATTAATTAGGTCTTAACCGAGAGCTTTACAGCTGCACTTTTCTTCTCATTAGGACTGAAAAGCAAGCGTTTTTAGCTACAATAGTTATTATCCTTTCATAGAGCTCCGAGTTGATCTTTTGTCCCATTCCTGCTGCCTGATATTAAGGTTTCCGGCGTGGAGATGTCTGACATTTAACGGGGCCCGTGGTGCAACTCGGGGGCGGGGAAGAGCGTCTTTCTAGGGAAGACATTGTTTGGGATTTTCTCCCTGGTGGCTTTACAACAGCCTGATATTACTCACCTTATCACCTACTGCTGTAACCTTCAGGGGTCAAAGGTCTAGACAAAAAAGTGTTGAAAATTAGCTGTAATTAGCTCTAATCAGACACAATATGTGTTGTATGATCTTCTGACATCGGCTGGAGGAAATGAAAGGATTAGATGTGCAGATCAAGCCGCCAAAGATTTCTGAGCCAAATGGACTAAAATAAAAGACCTGTATCTTTGATAATTAGATGGCATGAATATTGCAAAAAAAAAAACATGAACCCAAAACCTTTTTTATAGAGACACAGATGCTCTTTTCTCTTTCAGAATAATAATGGTTCAGAAATTTTGTTTAAAAAAAGGGTTATAATAAAAATTGCGTATTAGGCGAGCTTTTAAAACCAGGGGTAAACTAAACAATAGTACATGAAATTGTACTTTTTGTTTTAAAATTCCAAAGGTTAAAAACAGTAATGTTTTACATTTCATATAAAAAAGTTTGTCCATCATTTAAGGCGATTAGCGATTTCGCCGCATAATAAAAAAAAAATTGATTTGGACGTGTGGGCATGTGTTAGTCAATGAAGCCCAGAAAAATGAAAGGAAAACTGACACAATTTCTACCTGATCTGAAAGCCCATAGCGTCTTTTTATTATGCTAACCCCTCTTTCAACTCCAAAACATCACTATCCCAACCCACAGGGGACTTTTATTAAGTCGAAGGCTAGCGTTATTCTCTACAAAACCACCAAGAGAAACAAACATCTTCTGTACACTTCCTGTTTTTTCTTTCCTGTTTTCAAAAACTGTTACGGGACACAAAATAACGCACAACCGCCGAATGAAGTTCACGGCGGGTTACTTGGTCCCTCTGTACAAAAAGCTGCATAATTGGGCCACATTTCATCTCTGCACCCAGAATAAATGGCCGAGAGGACAGTGATAATACCATGCAAAAAAATGCATTAGGTTCCAGTGGGACTGTCGGTCTGGAGATATATTATCAAAAAGCCACCGTTTCGCTGCCAGTCAGCTTTTATGCAGATGCGTTTCTGCCCGGCCTGCTTTTGAACAATCTGTCATACTTTGATATTGTATTAACCTGCGAATGCTGACTCTCCATTTGTTCAATTCTGAGGGGAGAGCTACGGCAATATTTCACGCCCGGCGCGGCGCTCGGTAGATCTGGCTAAACATTAAAAAAGGCTGAAGATAAAAGCATGACGTGATCCATCATACCGGTGTGGCCCGTATCTGTGAGTATTTACATTACTGGAGCAGAGGTGAAGTGTAAACACTCACACATGCTTTACGTTCAATGCTCAATGCACTTAATTGGCTTTGGAGTGGATCATTCTGTCCTTGGAGAACAGATGCTGATTAATGTTCATCTGGCCACTGCGATGAATCCAGAAGGACCTTCATACCTGAAGCTCTCCAGCAATACAGCAGCTCTACTCCAGGATATCAGCAAGACACTGC
Organism: Ambastaia sidthimunki; assembly: GCA_036877625.1. Classification (NCBI taxonomy): domain Eukaryota; kingdom Metazoa; phylum Chordata; class Actinopteri; order Cypriniformes; family Botiidae; genus Ambastaia; species Ambastaia sidthimunki. The sequence goes on along the minus strand of JAZGTK010002665.1, from coordinate 12,338 downwards.
AAACAAACCATTCAGATTCTTCTAATGTTCCTGCTTTTCAGTTCATTCAGTAACATACAAAAGTCTAACTTTAAAAATGTCCATTTTTAAACAATAAAGTTTAATTTGTACCTAGAAATGTAGAAATAATACAGTGTAACAGCTATAGGAAATATTTAATCATTAATCAAATGTAAATATATGTTTATATAATTTGTGATATTGATATGATGATACCTTGGTACAGAAGGTCAGACTTTCTTTCTTACATTAAAGCACAAAGTTGCTTTTTTTACAGATCATGCTGTTATAAGATGGATCATCAGGCTTCTCTCTTCTGATAACAGAATATAAAATAGAAAAATTCACATCAGAGAAAAGTAAACTGGAAGCACTTTAATGCTCTTAGGCTTTTGGACTCCTGCATGCAAGCAAAAGTCTTAAGAATGCAAAAACACAAACATTCTGTTCACATTTCTCATCTGGTGTTAATCCAATTCAAAACTGTGATTATTACATTATGTGAGCAATATTATGCAACAATTCAATTAAATAAAGACCGTGTTTACACTTTTTCATGAAGACATGGATATTTAAACAATGCAATTCAATTACAACACCCAATTTAAGAAGTTCCTCGTCCAGCATCATTTCTGGTAATGAAATTTCTATGATTTGGTTCAAAGCTCGTCTTCGCCAACTGTCAGTGCTTGTTACTGTAAAACACGGGCAGCCCATCATGGCCGATTACATTCTCCACACACTGATTCCAGAGATACAGCTGAAGAAACAACAGAATCACAACACAAATCCTGGCAACAAGCGCAATAATCATTTCAGGAAATGCAATATGACAACAAATCTCAAAAAGAAATCGGAAGGAATACTGTTTAAGGACGGAAACGGACGTCTGATTTGACAGTAATCCTAATTAAAAAATGCACCATGTTTCTGGTGGCTTTAAAAAACATGAAAATGAGGCTGTAAAATTGGGGATAAACGCATATCAGAAATGAGTCTTTGTCAGGAGGTTAAATGAATTCAGTTTTTGCACTTCAAACTCCGAGAAGATCATGTGGAGAAGACCCTGAATTCCTAAAGTACCTCCAACCAGCACACACACACATGCACGCACGCACACACTCTCACATACTTACACACGCGCACACACACACACACACACTCATAACCGCAGATCAGATGGAATAAAAATCAGGTTATTTAAACATTTTTCAGCCCAGCCAGAATGCAAGAGGCTCAGCACTTTTTTACAAAAGAACTGTCCTTTTTTATTAAAATGACAGGCTCTCTTCTGTCAAACAGAGCTCTACACAGACCTTACATTTTTTGTTGATGCAGTTAGCTACGCTTCGGGCAAAATAACAACTTGCGTTTTATTTATTTATTTTCGGGACGTCTAGGGCTGATGGCTTTTTTCCATTTTTCTTTAGAAACACAAGAAAAAAGATTACTTCCATGCCAGTGACCATTCGGTGCCCTTATAGTGATGCTTGACCCCGTTTTATTTGATTTCATTTGTTCGTTTCTCGTTACCATTTTTCTTCTGATTTGTAGAAAAGGCAGCGGGTGCCGAGACGTTTGGAATGACAATAAGAGACATTAACGTGGTACCGACTACATCAGAAATGAACTTTTCAAAAAGAATTCTGTTGCACACAATAAAAAGATGAGACAAGACGAGACCATTGCCTATACAAATCACTAATAAAAAATAAACAGTAGAAGCCGGGGCTGGTTGTCACAATATATTACAGAAAAAATTGCTTTTTTGCAGTGACTACATGTCAATGCGTAGCTTATGTTTCTGTTGCGTCACTTGTTATTGTAGTTTAGTTTCATTGTAGTTTTATTATTTTGGGTTAGCTTTAATTTTCATATTTTAGTTTTTCATGTTAGTTTGACCAGTGCTGGTGTTACCGACCGTGTCAATCTAAGTTAAACAGTGTTAATACTGAATCTCTTTGAGTTAATGAGCTTCAGACACCTCGTGCTTCAGTAATTAGGAGCGTAACATTCATATCTGTGCCCTTCACACCAGGTTACAGCAGAAATGAGACAGCACTGCCCTACAAAATCCCTCATTACAGACACACATCCAGAGTCCAACAGCAGAAACAAGAGAGAAGACATTAAGAATGACAGATGTTACATATAAAACAAAAAGTGTGAGAGATTGTCTGTGTATGAGTGTGTTTAGGAGTAAGACAAGAGAGAGAGAGAGAGAGAGAGAGAGAGATATAAAGAGAGAGATATAAAGAGAAAGAGAGAGAAATATAGACAGTAAAAGAAAGGGAGATATAGATATATACTGTATATAGAGACAGAAAAAGAAAGAGAGAGAAATGGGAGCTGACTGAGGGTTAAGCCCTTGAGTTCTTATTTTTTAAGAGATAAGTAATTATCTTTCTGGATAAAATGCTTTGCTGATGTGTGTCTTTGTGAAACAAGTCTCAGTTAAGGGCTCTTTGCCTCTTTTAACCCCATATTTCCCTGCAGACACAATTAGCCGGAATGCTAATTATGACTCGTTTCAAACAAAAGCATTAATGCTCAGTCATTTAGTCTGATTTGATGATTCAGTTGTAACGTTTAGCCGGATTGCTGGCAGCTAAACGCAGTATAAAAGCTGTTGTCCTAAACACGGGCTGATGAGAAAAATCCATTATTTGATGATGGAAAACAAATTAGTAAGAAAGCAAACGAGCATCTGTTAATTACGTTGGAGGAATTATCTTATTTGTGTTTTCAGAACATTAACAATTATTAATCACATCCCATTGTTTCATTTAACTGTAACCCAGACAATTGCATGAAAAACACAACGAACGCATAAAAATCAAGCCATTAAAAACATGCATTTTCTGATATGATGAAATGAGCAGAAATAGGTTCAGATAGTGACCGCTGATCATCTGTATTTTAAGTACAGCGTCACACTCCTCGCTGTTTACTTGATCACAGAGCTGTTATTTACACACAGATTGTATTAGAGAAGACAAGCTGACGGCCGGATGAGAGCAACTCACGTCAAACAGTGTGTGAAGATCAGTAGCTTCAATCTGTAAGAAATCTGTTATATTCACAAGACCTCACATGACTGTCTCCTGCATACAAACACAACATCATTATAATCTACACAACGGACATCACATGCAGTGAATCTACTGTACATACTGTACACCCCAATTTACTGTGCGTTTTTTTAAACATGCAAACATACAAATACAAAACTAATTATACATAAAGCACGACAATAAACAAGATCTGTTATGCTAAAAAAAGACTTAAACCATCTTAATTTATTTACAAAAATCTGATGCTATTGTATAAATGTTTTGTTTTAAAAGTTTTGTTAAGTTAAATCTTTAACAAAACATTTTAATATGAATCTAACAACACTTGTAACGCCCATTTGTCAGGGGAACAAGATTTCCTATCTTCATAAGGAGGACTTCACAGATCACCTCACTGTCCAGCCACAACAGAACCTCTCTGGTGTCCAACAAGAGAGTCAAGAAGCAATTCAGAACCACTAGCGTCAACAGCAGACCACACGCCACCGTCTAAAGATGTCCGGCGTGGTGATGTTTAGCGAGCGGTGAGCCATTTCATCACCGGGATGTGGTGTGATTAGAGGAGACATCTGCCCCCTGTGTTCCTCACACTGACTGTGCTGATGGGGCTGAATCTCAGGGGCATGACTGCCCCTCTTCTAGCACTGCCACCCCTGCAGTGATGACTCTCCTACCCCTCGCCCGTCAGACGCCCCACAGCGAGTTCTGTCAGTGTACCAGTCTCTCGCTCACACGACCGGCACCTTTTCTCCCCCCTGTTCTCCTCCTGTCAGTGTTAACTTAATCTCTGCTTCTGTGTGCTGGTAGGTGTTGGTTAAGAAATACTTTTTTATCTTTCAACGCCACATTTCTGTATTTATTATTCTCGGTTAAAAGTGAATTAAAATTTACCCAATTAATGTAACACGTTCTTGACCTTCCTGCAAACAGTTCATTTGTGCACACACGCATGCGCACACACGCAGCTCTAAATGTGTTCAAAGGTTAATTTACCCTGAAAATTGTTGATTGAGCATTAATTTAAGGTGGAGAATAACTGTTTTTCCTGAACAATGCCACTAAAGGACCACAAATTACACAGAAGAACCCGTATCTTCAACATGAGCACCATCATGTGTATTAACTGCTAAACCAACTCCAGTATCTCCAACTGCAACATCAGTATCACTTTACAATAAGGTCCCTTTTTAACAGTTAACTACCTTAGTTAACATGAACTAACAATTAGCAATACTTAAACAGCGTTTATTAATCTTAGCCAATGTTAATTTTAACATTTACTAATACATTCTATAAATCCAAAGCTGTATTTGGTAACTTTAACAATTGGTGCACAATGAACTAACACGATTGAACAATGAACAATTGTATTTGCATTAACAAACATTAACAAAAGGCAGCAAAAATATATTCTTCATTGTTAGTTCATATTAGCTAATTCATTAACTAATGCTAACATTATTATAAAGTGCCGCCCAATATCTCCTAATTGGCAAATAAGCCTTTTAAGGGCATAGAATAAAAACTCTGTACAGCTGTATGTAAAATAAAACATTTCCAGCCACACAAACTCATTTTTACATTGCCTGTTTCTAGCGACTGTATTTTTCTTACAATTGTCCTGTAGCTGTTTCTTTTTACTGGCAATATTAATGGCAGGAATATATGGTGCTACTCCCTATCAGGACTTCTGCTTGTATAGAACATAAATGCTCTAATTAGAGCTGCTTTCTAATTCCAGCTCTCATTATGCGAATATTCCTCTCTCCTTCATTCAACCCTGTTTTGATATTAAACATTACTGCATCTGTAGAGGCCTGATCTAGGTCAGTTCCCCAGTTCCCCTTCTCTGACCTCAGAGCTCTGCAGAGGAGCCGAGAGTTCATTTATGAACTTGGTGAGGAGTTTCCAATGAGCCAGAAAGTCACTTGAAGTCATTTTCAGCCCAAGTCTAATTACAACTCCATCCTCTTCGCACCATTCCTCATTCACAGCCCACTCTAATAAATATTAACAAATGAATTAGAGCTAATGTTTCGAATTAAGTGTCTGCAACCAGCCATCATTAATAAAAGCTACGAAGTGCTTCACTCATGAGCTCATTACTGTAAAACTTCAAATTTATTACCGTTTTCTTCCCTCTAATGGTTTCTTAAATGCCATTATGGAGAAACGTGCATGTTTTCTATTTCCTGTGTTTTTGCAAATCAGACTGCAAGAAACATTGTGGAAACAAACGAATGGGAAAATCCAGACAGTTTTCCGTAACAGTGGAGGGATGAGAGAAGGTCTGATACCCTGAGAGATCATCTGACCAGGCAAAGAGCATCAGTCATTCAGAATAAATGTTCTGTGAGGGACGTTATGAGCTGAAGCTCTCAGTCTTAAGTGTTAAAATGAGATGTCGCTTGACATTCAAATGGACTTCTAGAGTAACAGATGAACCTTTAATTGGTGATCCACTTAATCAACTCTGGTCCTTAAAGATTAAATTAAGAGACTGTACCAATACATTAACCTCATACATTATAGATAGACAGACAAATGGATATATGGCTGTTGAAAGTAAAGACTTTAATTTTATAATATTTCCTACGTAGGAATTAATTTAAAGCATCTGTCAAATTTGATTTAAAACACACAAACTGGCATAATATACAGGAAAATACAGTCAAGCCAATTTTAAAAGATATCATTTATCAAAGCTGGCATTTCAAAAGTAATTACTTTTTTTTTTTAAGCAAAGCGAGTAAAAACGTACCGGATACTGTTTCAGCAATCTTCCCGTCGAGGCTTCAGGAATCCAGCAGTGTAGAGAAGTAAAAACATTGTGTGGGGGGGGAGCTGAAGATTTGTCCTCACCATCACTGTCAATGAAGAAAGTTTCTTAAGATAAGTTTTGAAGACTAAATGGCTCAGAAACCTCACAGAACTGGAAAATGAATAATAGCACTTTCAGAAAAGGATTCTGGCTGTGAGTGGAGTTTTACAGATCCCTGCAATATTATCAAAATTCCACTTACAGTTTTAAAAGGACTGCTGGGTTTTCTAACACCACACATTGTAGTTTAGCACAAAGCTCTCTGTGTAACCATTAGAAGACTTATTTCAACCGTTTAAATCGCTCATTCTGTTCCACCTCATAATATTAAAGAGTTGAGTAGCTGTTTTATACTCATTTGTATTTGGAGACATAATGCTTGGAATATTGAAAAAAGTGAATTAATCATTTATCAGTTACTTCAATTAACTACATCAAATACGTTTTTGGTATGACCAAATATTTTCCTTTTTTCAGTTTTGGTTTTTGGTTCACTTGCACACAGGGGCAGTTGTGTGTGTGTTCACTCCTCACTTGTGATGTGTTAAATGCAGAGGTCACATTTCGGGTAACCATAACTGACAAAAAACATGTCAAACTGTTTTTAAGCTGCAGTCCGTAACTTCCGCCACTCTGTCACCATCTCTGTTAAAAATAACTGCAGGTCACCTTGCACTGAAAAAAATCAAAACATAACAGAATTAAAGCCACAATTACAAATCAGACACAATGCAACTCCTGTCAAAAAGAAAATTCTTGTCATTCTGTGAAGTGAGAATTGATCCAATTAAAAGAATGAAATGGATTGAAAGTGCTAATATTCATACACCCATCATTAAAGTGATGACAAAATACTTCTAGCTGAGGAAATGAAGTGTATGACATGTAAACAACAGGTCTCCTGAGATAAAGTTTGGGATTCTTGGCTATAAAATGCGGCTGAGCAACATTTGTGATTTTTAAACCAGCTGTTTTTTTTTTTAAGATTCCTGGGCTGGTAAGACTGGTGGCCATGCATCAAGAGCACTCGATTTCTTATCTGCTCCCTGATGTGGGTCCCGTTCATTTATAATTAACAAGCCCCCCTCACTCGATTCACATACAACACCAACAGCTAAACAATGATGTGTTCCAGCCCCAGAGATCCAGGGGGCTCATAGATCTCAGACTACAGGCATATCCAAACACACACACGTATACAAACACACCGACAACATAAGTGATGGGACAGCGCTCACAACAGTAGCCAGTTTGTCAGAAGTGACATCTTCATTCTGCTCGGGAATCCTGAAGGCACAGCAGCCAGGAGCTTCCATGGTCTCTCATCCATGAAGATGCAGCGTTCTCCAAAGTTGTTGACTTAATTTGCAGACCTGTCGTTTTTTTTTCTTTTTGCAGGCAGTGGAACGGTTCTGTTTCAGTGCTTGGAGACATTTTTATTTCGACAAACAATAGGAAATCATAACATGTGGGAATATGTAGGTGATGAGAAACGGCAGTTTGTTCCTCATTGTTTTTGTTGTATGCATTTATCTACTGAAACGATTCGTCATGGTAACAGAAGCAATATTTTAATTGTTTTGTTTGTGTGTCGGGTCGCTGCCGCCTGTGAAAATAGGGATGTGGAAGATTTTCTGTTGGTTTTGGAGACAGGAGACGTATTGATCAGCTATAGGGCTTTAGAAGTAAACAATCAAACAAGCTCATGTCCCTGAAACTGAGGCCATGAGAAGATTAAAGATAAAGGGTTTGTTTGTGAACTGGGTGCGCCATTTAAATTCCAGGTGTCACAAAACAACAGAAAATCATTCTGCTGAAAACCAGGAAGTCAAAGATCACTTTACTTCTAAAATGCGGCCAGTGTCGGTTCCAGCTCAACACCGGCTTTCTCCACAGATCACTGCTGAGCGATTTTCTTGTCTTTTTTTCTAGACACAATCACACTGAGCAGCCAAACAGAGTTGTTGTTTTGAAAACGTTTTTTAAATAATATCTTTGTTTTAATTGACACATGTACTAGCTGGCCTGATGACTGGGGACATTATAATGAAGTCTGGTTTTTTTTCACAGATTTCATGTTGTCTTTATGCTCTGAACAGCCTGTCCGAGTCATACAAACTATCATTTACAGCTACTGACGAGTCCAGTACGAGACAAAGATCCTTAAACTTTTTACCCACAAAACTTTTTTTAACCAAAAAAATACATTTTTATTTCACTCACTGTATGGAAATTGATCTCCAAACTGTGTTTGTTGAATAACACAGGAGTCATACAGAAACCTAAATGAGCTGTTTATAATTTCCAAGACCTTAGCAAAATTTGCCGTGGCAACATAACTATTATAATGAAAACCAATAACTCCCTTCCCCTCTGTGATGAATATTACAGCAAATTAATCTTCTTAAGACGGCTCTCGATTACAGAGTCACATCACCCAAACAATGATTAATACGAACCTATTAGTACGAACTGAGGTTCAGGATTATTAATGGAGGCTTTGCAGAAAAGAAAAAAGTTTGGCTCTCTAGCTGTAGTCTCGGGCTGGGGTGGGATGGGCTCCTCCAGCTGGGCAGTCTGGAGCAGGGCACCCCCTGGGGGACCGGAGGGCCAATTACGAGAGCTAATGATTCATCACTGGTTGTAATGGAGCCCCCCCCTCCTCCTGGTGACTAATTAAGAGAGTACGGCTCTCAGGATGGGGGGGGGGCTTGGGATGAAGGGTATTAGCGGAGCACAAGGCCAAAATTGGGATGATTGCATAGAGGATGGCCGGTCCCTACAGGGCGACGCGTGCAAGCTCTCTATTACAGGACATAATTGATATTTTCATGAAAAATTAATGGAGGCTGAATGGTGGTAGCTTCTTTCTCTCCATCATATAAATGAGCACAAGGGGAGGAACAAAACAGGGGAGACGAACAAAGATCCATCCAGGGCTCGTGTCCTTTGAAACCGCAGTGAGACGGATCACCTTCCTCTACACTCACGATCCAAAGTTTGTGGACGTTAAGAGGTTTTTCTTGTTACTATGGAGACAGAGAGGCAGGGACAGCATATCAATATCACAGACAGCAGATTTTAGAATGAGAGGTTGGTGCAGTCAGCCATGACTTTGTATCATTAACATGCTTTTGCAATAACTAACAGTAAAATATTTTACTTACGTACAACATCCATACAGCAAAATACATAAATGGAGCTCAAAGGTAAAAAAACAGTATTATTACACATCAAAAACAAACATGGTATATGGTTATGTAATCAGCCACTAACACAGTACATGTAAAAACAACATGGTGGTGACATCACAGCACAAGGAATACTTCATATAATCATGATGCTTTTTAGAAAATGAGGAGTTTTACTGATTACACATACAGACTGTCTTTATTTACCTGTAAGTGAAGTCACACCCGCACCTACAGTAGTAATGTAGAGAAAGAAACTGAATTAATACAATCATTGTGTATGAAGCCATCCAATCTCAACCACAGTGAAACGGCACTCAAAAGCATTTTTTAAACTTGGAATCCCTGATTTAGATAAATGCTGATTTAGATGGTAATGCATTCAGCGCGGACACGGCTAAACATGCCTCTGTGACCCCCCAAAGCTGAGCACATACATAAAAAACCATCTTCCTCTCACTCTCACCCACTCAGAAACAAAAAAAACCTCCAGTTTTAAACGGCACATTTCCACAATGAAACATGTTCCTCTGCTCATTTCAAGCAATATTACCGCCGTGTTTAATGTCTCCCTCAGACTCTCCCGAGAGACGAGTGACTTTACTTGTTCTGCTGAGAATTTTTCCAGCGTGATTTGCATTTAATCTCTCTCCGGAAAGCCAAATGGCCAAATACATTTGCAGTCGGAGCGCCGTTCTCGGTTAGTTAACATTTGTAGTGCCGAGGCAACAGAATAATAACTCAAAACGACTGGACGGTGTTAATGACCAAACCACACAGCGTCTCTCTGAAACAGTCACAGTCTGTCTAGACAATTGCCTTCCTCAACTCTCACCTTTCCCTGAAATGTTGTCAAGGGTTTGGAGAAGTGATGCACTCAGAAATTAAAGGAGAAAACAATCTTAAACTTTGGCTAATTTATTTAACGCTGCTTCAATTACCCCGAGGAGTTAATTTCACTGCTGTATGGCGTAATTCATATGGAATAATTATATTGCCACGCTCTTATGTGACAGTGATATGAAGTAGAGTGATTGGTGTGGCTTCCAGTCAGGACACACAGAACAAACATATTCCCAGCAGGTCTAATTACAGCGATGGAAATTGTGCTTAAGCTGTTATCGTATTGCAAATAAGTGCAATAAGGTGGCCAAGATAGATGACTGTAAGCTAAGCGGAATTCAACAGTAAACAAAGCAATAATTTAACATATAGAAAATGCAGCGAAACAAAGAGCCTCAGGCTTTCACTGAACGCAGATATGAAGAACCTGATTGAGTTAAACTGTATATTTAATTTTCCAGTCTCCCACAAAAACAGACTCAGCTCAGCATACCGTAGTTGCATTTTTTAATCTAAAGGACTGAACCCACACAACCATCTCCAGAAAAAGGGTTTCCTGAAGCTATTTACTTTAAAATAACTTGAAGATCTGTTGCTTTGTTTGCTGGGGTTTTACTTTTTTGTGATGGTAAAGAGTTCTGAAAAAAAAACACTTTTCTTGGCTATGCCATTAATGAACTACATTCTGAAACATTGAGCCAGTGACTTTGATGACATTTCAAAAATGATCAGAAAAAAGGTAGAAAAAAGTCACTTCCACGCTCCACCTCACCTCCGATACACGGTCGAACCGTCGCACCACAAGACCGACTCAATACAGCACAAAGGGTGACGCAAAATAAAAGCCCATTCTGAAATCCAGCAATGAATCTAAAGACACATTGTCCCTGTTTCTACATACAGTGTAACGCCACCAGGCCCAAGAAAATATTGCCACTATAAAACTCTGCGTCTACGTGCAGGATATCGAAGCTTTATTTCATTCTGTGTAATTAGGAAGAGAGACGAAACATTTTTCATGCAGCAGGAAAAAATAATGTCTCTCTCTTCATGGTCGATGAGATTTGCTTCCTATTAAAGACAGTTTATGCTTCCAGCGTTGAAAGGCATGAGACTCGGAACAATAAAGAAACATAATAGAGCACGAGGATTACCGGAGTTTCTGCACTTTCATTTTCCTCTCGTCTAGCGTTAGGTGTCTGGCTGCTATTGACCGGAGTTTATTAACTTCTGTTACAACACGGAGAAGAAAGGAAGAAGAAATAACATCAGGTAAAACCCGGGATTTATCTTCCTTTACAGAGATTTTGTTACTGTCATGCGCCGCCTTTGCCGAGTTTCCTAATCAGATTTCTTTTTGAAACTAGCAAGCGGTTTCTATTTCCTAAGCAATAGTGCTGGACTCCAGTAAATTAAATTCACACTGACAAGCAAGTACCAAAAAACAAACCTCTCCGCGCTATTAGCATAACTTTTTGACATGGGCAAATGATAATACTACAGAATCATTTTAGTAGCTCCTCATTTATTTCAAGCACCCTGGTGTTCCAATATGACACCATCATTCCCATCACGCTCTTTCTGCAAGTTTGAGGTAGTAATATTTGTTTCAAACGCAGGGAAGTTTTGGGAAAACATACTGAAAAAGTCAACATTTTTTAAATCGAATTTGTTGATGCTAGTGGCTCCAAAACTGCTGCAGGTAAGAGATTCATTAAGTAGAAAACTATATAAGCAGTGTACCAGAAAAGAGTAGAAGAAAATAAAACATCTTTGTGAAATATTACCAGATGTTTTTCCCCATAATTAATTTAAACGATCCATCAAACAGGCAATCTAACGCAGATTTACAACCAAACACAATTTCAGCCACAGCATCAACGCAGCCTCATTATTTTAGGGAAATACAGAAATGTGTGTTTTCTACATCAGCCAGTCAATGTGAAGACGGCTTTTGACTCAAGTACAGAAGCACAGATGGACGGATGGATCCTGGCTGTAGAAGCAGGATCATCTACCTCCCACTGAAGTAATGAGTGATGAATTCAGGATTCTGCTGATCAAGCTGTCTATAGAGTTGCCGTGGCGATGTGTGTGCCTGCCTTCCTCTAGCTGACAGGTGCTGTCCTCACACATCTGTCAGAGATATCAAACACATTCAAGAATGACGAGCTGTATGTGTACATGTTTGTGAGCAAAGGAATTAATGTCTATCTATCTACATATACATACACACACACACACACAAAAAATACATATACATATATACACACACACACAAACACACACACATAAAAAATACATATACATATACACACACACACACACACACACAAAAAATACATATACATATATACACACACACACAAACACACACACATATAAAAATACATATACATACATACATGC
>JAZGTK010002664.1:0-30676 GCA_036877625.1 Ambastaia sidthimunki | reverse complement strand
ATTTTAAGCCAAATTAAAAACTGATTTTGTGTGTGGGTGCTTCTGACAAAGCTCAGTAGAGAAGCATTTTAATAGTGGAACTAATAGCAAAATCAAAGAAGCTCAACACCATTGCCCAGTCGCTATTTCTGCCAGCTTACAAGCTAACTGTAGGGGTAATGACTGGGAGAAACACTTTGAAAAAATTCATAAAAGAACAACACAATAAAATGTTGCATTGACAACACACCTGCAAAACTGTACTAAACAAAAAAGTGTAAATTTTCACTGCAGAGTTTAATAGCATTGTAGCGACCCGGGGCATGATGGGTAAGCACTGTTTAAAGTTCAATTATAGATTGTTCATTTGTGTTAATGTTTTAAGTGTGGGTGTCACAAATCCGGTCTCTGTGGCTCCCTCCGACCGCCGCCAGCGGGAGCCATCACCTGAATTCTAAGAACTACATTTCCCATATACCCTGTACCTGGGGCCCCACCCCTCTCAGCTGTTTCTCATCCGCAATCATGGACCCTATTTATACTCACCGCTACCATTGAACTTTGCAAAGTCTTGTTTTGCTATTGGTGGACATTACTGAGCGGTTCCTGGATAGCGACTTACCTGTTTACTTACCTGTGTCTGTTCCCCGTTGTTGCTATTGTTTGCCGCCTGCCTTTTGACCTGTGCCCGTTATCTGGATTACTCTTGTTGCTTGCCGCCTGCCTTGATCTGTTGCCTGGACTCTGTTTACGTTTATTGGTTACCTCTGATATCCCTGTTTGCTGTGTCCGACCTCTGCCTGTTTGACCTTGATTAAAAATGCTGCACATGGATCCCCTGAGTCTCTGTTACAGAGGGGTTTTGGTTAATGTTATATGTGTTACTTTGTCTGTTTATTCGGGTGGATTATGTTGTTTTATTTGTACAAGTTTGATGTTACCGTTGGGGTGTTTACTGTTTGCGGGAGGGTATTTAGTTCATTTTATACTTGTGTGGGTTTTGATTGGTGTGAATAAATGTGTTAAGGAGGACAGTGTTGTCACCGTGTATTCACTCATTTCAGTCTGGGGCTCAGTGGCACTCTGGGTCGTGCAGTGTATGGGACATGAGTGTTCCCATTCACGGCAATAGGATTGCATCACCTAGTTTTTAGCTCTTCGATTAAGATTAAGCTCTTCGATGCATCCTTTTAACTAAATCTCATCAGAATCAACAAAGTTGCCAATCAAAGCTCTAGAGAAACTGGCAGAACTCAACATGGGTCACACTTTGAAATGAAAGATTGAAGCAATGTTTTCAGATGAATTTTGCTGCTTGTGGGACTCAAGCGCCGTCAGTGTGCTGGTTCAGTTCCCAAACTTTTACTTATGTGAGGTAGCTTTCTTATCCCTGACGTATGTGAAAAATAAGTTGAGGCAGCACCTGTCAGTGGAGAAAGATCTACGACTTGCTTTATCCTCAATCAGGAGACCGTGCTTTTAAAAGCAGGCACATGTATCTTACTAAAATGCCACAGCCTCACATCCACAGCTGTTTCTTTGTTTTCCTTATTAACCTACAAGGTCATTTTATATCATTTTCATCATATTGAATTGGTGACTTGACTATTGATATATAATTAAGACATTATACATGTGCCGTATAGTATGTTAATGTATGTTTTTAAAATACAATTTTAGAGATCCCCATGCATGTAGCTGGGGACTATTCTTGCAATAGTTACCCAGGTGCATTTCCAAGATGATTGCCGTGTGGAGTGAACTGACATTATTAAAATTGATTTAGGCTATGTCCCTTTTTCTTTATTTACACAATATGTATTTTTTTTTCACTAGCGCACAGATTGACTCACTTGGCATTTTAAAATACGACTAATTGTATGACTAATTGAAAAATATGACTAATTGAGCTAAAAATTCTTTATAACCTGCAGATTACAATTAGCAAATGTGTTGTTTTAATACACTGAGACCATTTTTCATTTAACTCCAAATTGAATTTGGCTACAATATTCAGTTCTGTTCCAAGTTAATTCTAATGTGTTGTGGGCTAATTCTCTTGTGTTTTGAGGTAATTCTGTTGTGTGCTAAAGCCGTTGTGTTGTGGGCTAATTCTGTTGTGCTGTCAACACTGGTTTGCTTCGCAAATGCTGTAGAGGCTAAACTTTCACACACACAACCTTATTTACTTTCACAGAGTGGGTATGAGAGTATATATTTTATTTCAGCCCTGAGGAGTATAATGGTAAAGTGATCTCTTAGACCGGCCATTCACCTAGCGATTGAAATGACCGTCCCACCCACTCTGTTCCACACCATCAGGTTTTCATGGCCTGTGAACTGTGTGCGGTGCATTTCGATCCAGCACAACTGAGCAGTCTCAAAGTCTTTTCTGGAGCTACAAATCTGAGGGAACATCTTAACGTTTTGTTGAACACCAAACTGCAGAAGTACTTGTGTTCTGTTGGGGTGTTCTGATGGTTTAGCTTTTATAAGCAGAGCAGAAATCAGAACTGGCAAGAAGAGAGGAGACAACTGTGTTTCTGTGGTTTCTCTGTAAACTCAACATCATGACTAAATTATTTAAAATGTTTTTATATCAAAACGCTTTTGTCTGTTCCCATTTCCACCATAAGAATGTTGTACACCTGTACTAACCAAAGCTAATCTTACTGAATCACACCCACTTATGCCCATTCAGAGACTGAAGAGGAATTAGCATTGAGGTGAAGTGTTGAATGTTATGACCTAGTACTGTTAATATCTCTTGATTTTTTTGTAGTATTTCTATGAGCAAAAGAAGAATGGAACAACATGCTTAAAGCTGCAATCTGTAACTTTGGCCTCTTCTTCACTATCTCTGTCCAAAACATAAAATTGTGAAGCTATTTTCTTAACAGAGATGACAGTAAAGTTTAAAATTCTAACAGGAATGACAGGGAGGTTTAAATTTTAAACAACTGCTGTAAAGGACAAGCTACAAGGGCTCCACCATTCCAGCACCCATATATTTTAGTAAATTTAGTAGCCGGAACTACTACTTTCTGTTTACAGACATGACGTAACCACAAGTCAAACTGACAGCTAAAATTATAAATTATTATTACAAACTTTCTGTTTTAGACATGGTTCTTTGTAGTGAAAAAGGGTTCTTTAGACTATAAAAAGGTAAATAATGATCATTTTAAGAACCTTTGACTGAATGGTTTAGGGAACCAAAACTATTTCCTTTATGGCATCACAGTAAAGAATATTTTAAGAAACTTTTTTTTGGAAGTGCCATGGCATGTAAAGACATTGGTACAATGTAAATCTTAAAAGAGCACTGCTCGTTTTAATCTGTTATCAGCACTTCTCTAGAAGTACACAAAAATACTCAACAGCTACAGAATCTGAACAGCGGCCCATGTGAGGCAGAACAAACAGTCCAATCATGGTGCTGGCGGGATGAAAAGAGGTTTTGATTAATGCAGTGCCATAACACTGAGTAGTGCTAATTACTGCAGCGTCCATAAGAGAGAGCACACTTCTCCACATCAGCCCCATCCAGAGAACCACAACTTACAACCCCTCCAGACTCCAGCTGAACACAGCCGGCCTGGATCGATGGATCATTAATGAGATTGGATTAGAGACAGAGATAGATAGGGAAAAAGAGAGACATGTAAAGTGAGGCCTTAAAAAAGGTGCTTAGGTAAACAGTGTGATTAAGAGGTTGGTTAATCAGAAACCATCCACAAGTACTAATAGCTTTATAGTGAAATGCACAATAAATCATTCTGAGCTCGTTCATCTATTTTAGATTAACACGCCCCTAAGCAGAACACACACAAAAATACTGTCTGGTTGCTCTTTATGTGGGTCAGACCAAGGGGTTATGCCTTTTAGCATGGTCCATTTAGCCCTTGCTAGTATGCTGTAACTTCACAATTCAGAGAACAAAAAGCATTTTTCTCCTTTGTTGGATATTTAAAATTAATATTGTATTCTGATGAAATAACATTGTTTGCAAGCACCATACCATAATCATAAGCAATGACTGTTTTAAGTGTGCATTCCTGTGTTTGCATGAGCCATTTCAAAATATGTCACATTACATTTGCAAGAAAGGTGATTGGCCTAAAAAAACACTAGCAAAAATTGAAAAACTGAAATAGCGTACTTCATGGATCATGCACCAGCAGAACATCTGCCATTAAGATAAATGGGAATGCTATAGCCTCCTCAGATTATTTGAGACCTCCATGAAGGGATGATCTCCTGTCTAAGTGGGCAGTTCTTGGCCAGAAAAATGCACAAGTGGACCAGACCTTATGCTTATGATCAAAATTCTGCTTCTATGAGACTAAGATTGATGCAGTGGTCCTCTTACCCTACTTTCTTGAAACACCTCATACCCTGGGGCAGGTTTCACAAGGATGTGGGGGGCTGGCATGGGTTCCGTCTGGGGGTGGGTAGGGAAATGTTTGGCAGTCAGAAAGAGAGAGGGCACTAGCCCAGAGCAGAGAGGTGAATCAACCCACATCTGACAAGATAAACTGTACATTAGGGAGAAAACGAAACATTAGAAAGTGTGAATCTGGAAGACATACACGCAAGTCCCTGTAGACAAACAAAACAAGCTGTGAAGGAGATGAAGAGGATACGGCAGGGTGAAAAAGGCAGTAAGCTTCTCTTCTGTTCAGAGGGAGCGTGTAGGTTCGAGAACCGATAGAAACATGCAGATATGGCCGCTAGCGATCATGCATGCTAATCACTCCGAACCAACATCGGCCAAATTCTGAGTGGGTCGGGAACCGAGCAAGTAAACAGCTATCTTGTTATCCTTCTTGTGCATTTGCATTGTAAATGAATTCTAATTTCTGCATAAATATACTTCCTCTTCTAGAGAGCAAATATGACTATTTGGTGCCTTAGTTTACTGCTTAAAGGAATAGTTTACCCAGAAATGAACATTTTTTTTAATGTTGCCTCAAACTCTTGTTGTTTATGTTGTTATTTCTTCTGTGGAACACATAAGGCTCACAGTGGCATGTAAGTGACCACATCTGTCAAACTTCTAAACGGCCACAGAAACAAACACTACAAGAATTGCCCAAATGATTTGTCCAAATGTGCTATATTCAAGGTTTTCTCAGATAGCTTTGTGTGAGGAAGTCATTATGCACTAGTTTTCTTCCCTTTCCCTTTCAACAAAATTCTAAATGGGGGGTGTAATGGGTTAAATTTTGACCTGTTTCTCACATATTGGTATCATATAGCTTCAGTAGACCTGGCACATATTCAAACAGCTTTAAAATGTTTCTTAAATTATCTCTGTTCCACAAAAAATAATAGCATATGGGTTTAAATCTACACAGGGTTAGGCCTAAATAAAGATAGATTTTTAACTTTTGAACTTCTTTTATAATTCAGACAGGAAAAATGTGAAGATGATGTGCATGTTTCACAAATTCACATATTCTCTCAACAATAGCGGAGAGGTAAAAAAACAGAGTGAGAGGGAGAGAAAGAGAGACACCAAGGGAATAAACATTGTCTTCCTTTGAACGTGTTCCTGCTTCATATTTCCCTCAGCTGGGGGAGTCTAGGGACCAGAGCTGGATCGTTCTGGACCTGCTGATTCACTCGGTCTCTGTAAGTACTGACGTGCTGCCTTTATACAGGCTTAAAGTGACCCAAATTAATCGGAACCTGTCAATGGCTCTCAGAAACGGGTCAACAGAGCCGCCGGGCTGCACTCAGCACATGCAAGAAGCTCACAAACCCGATGTCATGTTTTATTCATCAGATGTGAATGTGGTTGGGTGGGGTCTAGAGCTCATGGGCGATATATGGATGCTGCCTGCTCTAGTCAAACCCTGGCAACAAAACAAAGTCACAAACACACACACACACACACACACACACACAGAAAGGACTTCATATGCCACTGACTAAACAGGAAAAAAGAACATAAGCCAAGAAACAGAACAACAATGGAAACAGGGCACCTGTGAAACAGTGAGTTGCTAATGCTAACATCTTTTAGTGCCAGAACCCTAAACAGACTGTAACATTGTTAATCAGCAGCATCAGATATGTAGAATATGTAGAGAGAGCATTTAAAAAAGCTAATTATTTAAAACATTTTATTAATTTTGATAAAAACATATCCCTGTGTCTATTGTCCTTTCAGGTAAAATTTGACACAAATGTGATCTGGCTTTTTATTGTTGGTCATTTAGTATTTTATTTATTTTGAAAAAGTTTCTTGTAACTCTATTAATCAAATTTGACATTTATGTTCACAATTAAACCCTTTAAAACCAGCAAAACAGAATACCCTAACCAGCTTTCAGTCTAGACAACTAGGTTTTATCAACAGAAAAGAATAAGTCCCCTAAAACCATACTATAACTGATAGCAACCATAACATTCCAATTCAAATTTGCAGAATGGAGATTTGTAAAGTCTGGCAGAAGAAAAGAACAACAACTTAAATTTCAGGCTGTTTCTTACACAAAGCTATTGTTGGGCCTCAAAAGAAGCAAATTGTGAGACTGCTGAATGGAAATAAGCTACACAGACATTCTTTTGTTTTCCGCAGAATGAATTATAGCAAACAGGTTATTTTCAAACAGGTTCAACTTTGGCATTAAGAGGTAATTTTGTTATTCCAATAAAGCTTTAAATCAGATTGAATTAGGAGGGAGACAGAAGATAGATCAGTCTCTCCTAACAGATTTACTAATGAACAAAATGAGCTCACACTGTGGAATACTTCCCATTACATTCACCTTTAATTCCATAAAAGCTTCTCAGATGAGGGTTTGGCTGGGGTGTGTGTCTAGTGTGTCCAAAGTGCTAGTCTCAAACACATACAGTGGCTTTATGGGTTATACTGATTATTCAGGATTAAGCATTTTTCTGCCTTGATCTCTCTCTCTCTCTCGCTCTCTCTCACACACACACACACACACACACACACACACACACGCACACATCAATGGACTAAACCTCTTACAAATATTCACTCACAAACTAACTTCTTGTGCCATACAGAGAAAGAAAATAGGTCTAATTTCTAATGGGGTTAAGAAAAATAAACTTAACATTGTATTCTTGGAAAACAAAGCCTTACTGTCTTACACTATTTTGCTTTCTAAATGTTTTTTTTTTTTTTTGTTTTATGAATGTTCCGAAAGTATAATGATGATTTAAGATTATTTTTTAACAGTGTGTTAACAGTGTGTTTAACAAGTTATTTTAACAGTGTGGTCGGTAAGCTGGCAGACCAGTCATGTTTACAGATTAATGAAATTCTCAGGTGTGCATTCGACCAGTACTGTAAACACGTGCTTAGATCACAGAGGAACAAAGCGCCTGTGAACAGTACCTTTGGCTGATCGCGTAGTTTTCCCAATCTGACAGCTAGAGTCATCAATAGTTTTCCCACAAACACCAGCCCATGAATCGCGAAATAACCCAATCACCTTACAAAATTACTATTATACGGCACACGCACACCTGCACCAACCCAGACTTTAAAACACCAGTTAACAGAGCAACAGAGACATCTGGGGCGTCTTTCTCACACACCCACAGCCGAAACAAAAGCATCATATGACACTATTGACTTACGTTTGGATGAATTTCGGCAGGACGCACGTGTACGGATACAGTAGAGAAAGCGCGCTCCACACGGTAGACTGTCACACACTTAGACTGAGCGAGAGGGGTCCCCATGCACGCTCTTTTCTCTGATACACACACAGCTGCGAGGCGGAATGTGTGTGTTTGTGGGTTTACTTGATCATATATTGGGGCTAAATTTGTACCTAAAACGAGCAAAGCCTGACAAATTTAAGCAGTTTTTATAAATAAGGGGATGCCCTCGTTTGTAAAAACACTATAAAATATGGTAAACAAAGTTTTTTGATAAAAAAAATTGCTGAAGGTTTTCTGTTTGGGTAAGTGTTAGAGTGCGGGTTTGGGTTAGGTTATAGTGTTTTTAAATAGTTGTGTATGAAAAGAACTCTTATGTCCAGTTATATAAATAAGTGTGTGTGTGTGTGTGTGTGTGTGTGTGTGTGACAGACAGACACAGCTACACACACACACACACACCCTTGTCTCTTAAACTCTTTGGAATTGAGCTCAGCACACACAGTGGTTCTGATAAAGCCAGGTTCATGAAGATGGTTCAGGATGACAGCCAGAGGGGAAGTTGTGTGGCTGAGGTTGATAAGAACGCTCAGCTGCAGCAGACAAAGGACATAATGCAAGACTAACTGATCACTCGCTCCTTCCGAGCTTTATTTGTTTCTCAGAGCAACAGGAGGGATGCAAATCGATACAGTGTGGTGATATATATTGAAGCGATTAATCGACGCAGACGAGTTGATTTCCTTCTTCAATCCCCCTGAGTGACGCATTATTGTACCACTTCTTTTATTTCGGTCCTGTGGCGAATGAGTTGGGAAGGAGTTTGTGGAATCACAATTCATGCTCCAACACAGTTTCGAATTTGCCATTTTAATTTCAGAGATTTTTACTGTGACCCTAATGTGTCCAGGGGTGAAATTAGCATTCTGACTTTCTGACATTCTGAGAAATTTGAGAGAAAGACAGAATAAAAGTCGAGTTCTGGAGGTTTATGTTGATTGTCTTCAGGCTGTTCTTGAGCTATGAAACACAATAAGCTTGCACTGGCAGTTTGGAGACAATCAGACACTCAGTCGATACCATCGGCATGGGCAGGCGACCAGAGCAGAAATGCAGACGCCCCTGAGGGTACCGTCTCTGCTAACTACACACACATACACAATTTTGTGCACGTGTTGTAATCCATCCCCATCTATGAGCACACAACTCAATGTAAAATAAGTTGTCCTGAAGGGTCACTAAAGGTCACTAAAGCAAGATGCATAAATCAGTTGTGCACTACAATATGGGTCAGTAGGAGACATTGGCCTATTTTCTTGGCCTCAGAGCCTAAATGAAATGATGTTCAATAATCATGTTCTAATCATTCTTAACAAAACAACAACTGCTGTTACTTAACTTTCCAAACATATGAAAGAAAAACAAAAGAAATAGTGTTGCAAAAAGCACACACTTAGGCATATGCACAAACTTTAACACAAATTTAGCTCTACAAGTCTGACATCACGCAGTGCATTCAAATGTATCTTTTTTTTTGTAATAAAAGTATGCATTGACTTCTGTGCAGTACAGTGGGTGGCCATTAGCCTAAATTTCTTTGGTTTTACCTCCACCTACATTTAAAGACTCAAATTTTGGTCCTCCAACAAAATGTTTGACAACAAACAGCAATTGCTTACTTGCAAAGTTCACCTCTCCATCTTTATTCTCATACCCACACATACTGTACAAACATACACACTGATTTAAATTGTTTATATAGCTACACTGTAAGCTTGCATATGAGAATTGAATGGCTCAGCTAACCACAAACATGTTCCCACTGGGCACATAAATCTAATCAACAAGTTGGATGCTCTCTGCATACAAGTGAACACACTACCTGTATGAGCTCAGCACTGACAGGCTCCAATCAATACCAGTCTGCTGTCACACATGACCTTACAACACTGATAGGACACATCCTACAGGTTATGTGGGTTGACAGGGGAGTGTGCTATGCATTATGGCGCATATCAGTTGGCAACCATACAGAATCTATTCAACAGCTGTTTTCACACTGATGTTGTACATGCTTTATAACATAAAATTATTGAGGGCCAGTCTTCCAAACACATATTAATCCTAAACCGGGGTGTCCAGTCCTGTGCCTGCAGGACCAACATCCTGCAGAGTTTAATTCCAGCTCCAATCAAACACACCATCTGCAAATTTTAAATAGTCCTGACCTTGATTGGCTGGTTCAGGTGTGTTTGATTAGGATTGAAGCAGGACAGTGGGTACATTCCCTATCCCAGCTTTATATGCAGTAACTCTAAATAATTTATAGATTGATCTCGTTCAAAACACAGCAACATAGCAACATTGGCTCAACCAATGGCAGGAGATTGGTTTGGGGCTAAAACGACCAATCAGCGACAGGGAGAGAGTTTGGGAAACAGTCTTTACTTTTGCGATTCCTTTGAACACATTCAATAGAATCTACCCATTCACATTTAATATATCAGAATTAAAAGATTTAGGTTTTTGGTTTTAGGAGTGATGCCATGCATTTGAGCAGCAGAGATTTTATGCAAATAGGAACTAATAAATTGGGCTTATCTAACAGCTCCATATTTTGATAAAATAACGTTTACAAAATATCTATAAATAATATGTAAAGAAAGTTCTGATTACTGCTAAGTCATTCACAGAAAAAACAGTACAGATAAACACTTCTACACATACAGCACACACAACGCAGTGTATTTTAATACATCCTACTTGCACTATAAGAACATAAGAGTTGTTTAATTAGTGGTTGCTCCAAGGCATTTTGAACGCAGTGTGTTTAGAAGTGTGTGTGTGAATGAAAGGACTCATTCATGGTATAATGGTTGTATACTGTTAATGCAAAGATTGCAGGTTCAATTCCAAAAGTGCATAACCTACTAAGCCTAAATTCTCAGTCCATCTCTGAGAAAAATTATGCCTACATTTGGGACCATTAAGATTTTATTGCAATGTGACATTATTTTCAGGACAATTAGGGACATTAACCTCCCAATATTACAGTGATGAGAATGAGATTTTGCCCATCATTGTAATGAGAATTTGGGTGTAATTGTGGTAAATTGTCATGATGCAATAATGTCATCATGAAAAAAATAATGGTTCTAAAATTGGATTGTCTATGCACAACATAGAGTCCATATACAGTATGCAAATTCATCAAATTCATGTCTTTCTGTGAGACAGGCTGCCTGCATGTGTTTTAAAGCATGATACAGAATAATGGTACAGCATGTGCTGTCAGAGATTGATGGGATAGACACACAGGGGCAGACCATCACTCATTATGTTGCCCCTCCTTAATGTTCATATTGTTTCAGAAATTGTCATATGCATATGCTTGGAATGTATTTGTGAAGAAATGCTTAGAATTGCTGCAGGCTTTATATTCACTGATGAGGTTTTTGTACTCTGAACAGGATCTTTGCTACTGTTTATGGCTCATAAAAGTAAACAGTTTGCTTGTTTTTCTTCTACTGCCTGCAAAACAACAAAAACACGAAAATATTTCTCAGTGTAGGAGAGAAACCAGCAGCTTTCCTGA
This sequence comes from Ambastaia sidthimunki, assembly GCA_036877625.1. Classification (NCBI taxonomy): domain Eukaryota; kingdom Metazoa; phylum Chordata; class Actinopteri; order Cypriniformes; family Botiidae; genus Ambastaia; species Ambastaia sidthimunki. The sequence goes on along the minus strand of JAZGTK010002664.1, from coordinate 19,455 downwards.
CAATCTGGATACACCACAGGCTGAGTTTGCATGCATGTTGTTTGTTTGTACGCTTCCACTTTTATTCAGATTTCCTCATGAATATGTAAATGAGCAAGGTCAAGTAGACATCAGTGAATCCCCTCCCCCATTTTGTTACCCTACACAGCACAGGGAGGGGCACTTCCTGTTAATACAGCTATCAATTGTGTATGTGTGCTACATAAATGATTCTTCTCTCATGACAAACACAATATTTAGCATATGTGATGAATCCATTTTGGCACTCTGGCTGTTTTTTCTGGCCTGCTTTGATAGAAGAGAGCTGAATAAATCAGAAGACAATGGATTCTATGATATTTTAGATGCATGCAAAATCTCTTTGTCTTTATCAGCATGCACACACTAAAATCTTCATAGTCTTTAAACTAGTACTTAGTAGGTCTCTTCCAAAACCTAATGAGAAAATATCTTCCTCTGTGTTCAGTAGAACAAAGAAATTTATACAGATGAGTAAATGATGACAACATTTTCATTTATTGTGAACTGTCCCTTTAACTGACAGGACACTCTTCATGAGCAGCAAATCTGTGTTCCTCACATGAATTGAAAGTGAGGCTCACCTCACAATTAATTTCAAGAGTTTGACATTAGCCTGTTGCTAAGCTAATAGTGCAATATTCTTATGAGCATAAAATCATTTCTACATTAAACAGTCCAGTGAGTGTTTGATGAGCATTACATGTATGTTCTGTTTCTTTTTCTTTTTCTGTTCTGTGTTTTTTAATTTCCTGTGACCCAGTTTTTTAGTTCAACTGTTCCTTAATTTACTTAGTAGTTCCTCATTTGGCTGTGTATATATACTTGTGTTTCTTTGTTCTTTGTTAGTGTTGAGGTGTGTGTTTCCCTGTATTCCCTGAGCTTTTGTGGATTAAAAACAATTTCTGTTTATTTATTGTCTTTGTGAGATTCTTAATATAACCAATCTTGAGAGTAGACAGGACCATATCAGTTTAGTTTTGCTGCATTTTTTTCATTTTATTTCTTTTTGTATTTTTTAATTCATGGTTCAGGCTAGCTGAGAACCACACCAGCCCCACTTCTCACTAGTGGAGTATGAGGGGATGGAGAAAGCCCCGCCCACAACCTCAGTGCAGTAGATGTGATTGACATGGCCTCTAAAACCTCGACCAGGCAGCTCCGTTTTGGCTTTTTCATCCCTCTGCAACACATCATCCATGTATAAGAAATCATCATCCAAGAAATCATCGTCCATGATCTTTCCATGATCCATGATCAACACCATCCTGATCTTTCCACTAGGCTCCCTCATCCTTCTGGCCTACCTTGGTCAGATGTCATCCTGCCTGAACCTTTGGTTCTGTCTGTGTTCCCCTTCCCCTGTCTCCGTCCTCGTCCTTAGTCCCACCAGATCTACCCCTGTCCTTAGGCTTTCTGGTTCCACCTTGGACACTAATTGCCGCGGCTTCACCTTAGTCTCCAGGACCATAGATGTTGTGTGGGCTCTTTGGCTTGTCAGCTCTACCTGGGTCTCCACCTAAGATTATTCCGTCTCTGTTGGTCGTCCCCAGGTTGTCATCTGGCATGCTGCCACCATGGCTCCTCTCTCCCTCAATGCCCTAGGGCCTTGTCCTAGCTGGTCTCTGGACCATAACTTCTCTCTCCTGGCTCCTCCTATCCTCCATTCCCCCCCAGACTTTTTGTTATTTCTATCAACTATGTTTATTCATCTTTTCCATGCCTTTAAAGTCACCTCCCTTCTCTGCTGGACAGTTTGTGGTGCAAGGGCACGACTTCCTGGGAGGGGGATGATGGGTATGTTCTGTGTTTTCTGTGTCCTTGTTTGCATTTTGCAGCAGCCTTGATGAGAACTTAAAATGTTACCTACAGCTCATTAAATTTTGGAACAGAGACAATATGCCACTCTGGAAGATCTAAACTATCTGCTTTATTGTGATTGATATTCCAGCGTGTATGTGTCTTATTCTAATAGTCAGTCAGGTGAAGGCGTTTCTTTAGCATTATGTTGCACGGACAGAATGCCATTTGGATTCAGCTCTTCCTCTGCATTCAATCCGAGGGTTTATTCTGCTCTACTGAGCTCAGGGTGATCCACCATCCTTTATGCATTTGCGTCTTATGCTTATAAATGTTCAGATAATCAAACACATGCTGTGAACCAGAATGAAGGTGGTTGAGTGTAGAATCAGATGGCTGAAGATAGATGGCCCAACATCTGCTGACAGAACAGATAATGTCTGATTATATTTTGGTTCGATTAGTGTTTTAATGTATACAGATCACAGTGATGCATGTTTGAAGGACATCAGGGAAGGAATAACAGTAGTCTTTATATTGACTGACGTTTATCTGTTCTAGGGGAAGCTGATCTATTGATAAATGAAACAACAGTCTATTTTTAAAAGTCTAAGGCAAAATTCACCAGAGTGTCCTTGGGACATCCCCCTAATAAAACAGGTCAGGGTGAGGCCAACCTTTAGAGATAGAGAGCCACACATATATACAACACATCTTAATTTCCTTCTAGACACACACACACATTTGTATACATGTACCTGCTTTGGATGTCGGCTGTTTGTGAGATCTGTTATGTTTCGTTCTTAGGCCGTTTATTTTGAAGTTGTGTATTTGTAGTTCTTTTTACAGTCTTTGTTACTTCATGTGTCTTATTGTTTCTTACATGTCATCTTCTGATTGGTTAATTGTCTGATTGTGCCCAGATGTTCCTTGCTTCCCCTTATTAGTTTGTATACATATGACCCTTATGTTCCAGTGTTTTAACCCTAACCCAGAACACACACCCAGGTCAGCACTGCTAAACTGAATTGTTTGCCTATAAATCGACCTTGTCTTGAACTTCATTGTTGTTTGTCAGAGTTTTACTGTTTGTGAGTTCCTTCAATCAAGTCTATGTTCTGGTTTGTTTGTACTTATGCTAATTAATCTGCATTCGGTTTGATTCATCTTGCCTGCAGCAGACCTTTAGTGTTTGATTTTTTATTATAAATTACCAGTACATATCACATTATCATATTTTCACAAGCCATAAATTATATTAATAATCAATGATTAAAATTGATTACATAAATTCACCTACATAGTACATAGTTCACCTACATAAATGTATATTTTACCAATTTGTTTATTTAATAAATTATTGTAAAAACGTGCCTTTCATTTTTATTGATTATGGGGAAGGAACACATCATTTCCTTTATTTTCCTCAACAAGCATTGAGATTCACAAATACTTTTATGAAGTATTTTGTATCTGAAAACAATGTAAAATATATTTGGTGCTGTATGGCACTTAAAATTTTCTTGCTGTGTTTTGACAGTATTAAACTATTGAAAATTTAGAGAGCTGTGTTAATGATCTTTGATTTAAAATTCAGTAAATTGCTTTTCCTGTCAAATCCTTATTACGCATCCCCACAACAACATGTGGGCGTGGCCAATTTAATTCTCACTATGTGAAGGGGGGCTTTCTTAGCTTGCAGATGTTACCCTGATATTTATATGATTCTAAGGGCAAATGAGTGTAACTGAGAGGAAGTGTCAGTTAACAATAAATGGAAATGAAAGACAGTAGAGATATAAATTGTATTCCCTTTTGATAATAGTAAAGCCTAATATTTCAAGGTTAAACCAACAGGGTTTAACCTTAAATATTAGACCCCTACTTGTTTAAAATTGTATTTGAATAACAATAAGGATTGGTTAACATACACAGTCAGCACGGATTTCTCCAGCAAAAACTGATTTAAAGAGACATTGGCGATAAGACTTTATCCTGTACCAGATTAATTCTGTCATGGTTTATTCACACATGACAGGAAGAGTAGAGTCATGGGGCCACTGTGATGGGGTAAATCAGCCGTGTCAGGTGCAGAGGTGAACGTCAATACAGCTGGTGAACAAGTCAAGGATGACATAACACAGATGACAGTTCCTCGTGTGTTTAATTCAGTTGCACACACTCACCCTGTAACCCTTCCAGTAGACTGACAATATCAAACCAGAACAGACATGAAAAAATAGACCACCTGATGACACAAGGTCAAATACATTAAGATGGGCATGATTGTGTGCATGTGTGTTTCCATGTGTGCATTTGTGAGTCAGTGACTATGTTTGCCTACACCCTCATAATGTGAATATAATGAGATTTAGTCAATATTGGCATTAAACTTTACCTCATGTAAACACAATACTTCGATCAATATAATGCAATTAAGCTTATATTCATAGCAGGCATAATCACAGAAAGAAATGCTGTATACATTACACAGGCATGTACACATTTTAATTACAGTTATTCCACTCTGCCCTTACAAAAAAGACACACAAATTTCACATGTGCAAAACACACGATCACGCACGTTTCACCTCTGTAATTGGATTCACACGAAACTGTTCCAGAACCAGATATTTTACATTTGATTGTGTGTTTTTGCATGTGACACTAATCTGAACACATTTTTATTAATTGATTTATTTAGGTGCATGGTAGGGAATTGTATCACAATGCCGAGCAAAGCTGAAAAGCTCTGCATGAAATACGACCGGAAGTATAAGCGTCATCTCCACATGATATAAACACAAACCAGCAGAAGTGTTTGAAAGCATGTCAGAGTATACGCTGTTTGTGGAGCCATATTTTTATTTTCTAAGACTTTATTTATCATGTACTTTTAGATTTACACATAAATATCAATATAATTATCAATGTAGGTAGCTTCAATGTAGTTTGTTTTGTAGCGGATTGCTCTTTGAAAATTGTCTAAATTTTGAAAATTGTTCATTGTCTGAATTTTGAGTAGATTGCGGTGCTGGGTGATGTATACTGTAGATATATATTTACTATATCCAACATATATCTATCTAACATATAACATATTTACTCTATCTACAGTATAATGAATGTTGCAAAAAAGCCTGTATATATACGATACATATTGTAATGACCCGGGGCATTATGGGTAAGTGTTGTTTTAAGTTTATTGGTGTTGTTTAAATAATAGGGTTGTGTTTGTTTGTAGCGATGTTATGTGTGTTTATGTTAAGTTAGTTTGGGTGGGTTTTGATTCATTTATTGTCTAGTCTGGGATTATGTGGCTTTCACCGTTAGCGAGAGAGGTGTTTAGTGGCCCTACCTGTATTGGTTCTGTTGGTGTGCGTGTTAAATAAAGCAACAAAAGAAGACGTTAATGTGTCTTGTTGATTTGTTGATCTGCAATCCAGCACACAGTGACTCTCGGGTCGTGCGATGTATGGGACACGAGTGCTCACAAAATCGCTTACATAGTCGCGTTGCATAGCTAATAGCGCCCCGCCAGTAAATTCGCTAAATTTAGCTCCACATAGCCCACGTAGTAACTACCAAGTTATTACAATATATACAGTACATGTAATAATGACTCACCAAAAGGTGTTTAACCATACTGTGTGATTTTGAGACCCTTGATTGTGATTTAGCTGATCAAATACACAGAGGGTTTGTATTTATCTATTGTTAATTGTAAAAAAGACAATTTTACATGACAGATTGAAGCTACAGAATATACACATATCTGCAAATAAAGATTCTCTCAGACCAGACGAACAATGGTAGATTAATGCAAATTATTGTCTCAAATGACCGTAATGATGGAACTGCTGAGAAGAAAAGATTGAGAAAAAGCAACTAATGAGATGATAACGTGTGTGTGAGTGTGGAAACCTGTGATTGTGTTCCTGCTTTATTAAAAACCAGATCAGTCTTATTATGTTTTAATGACTTTGGCCTACCTCAGTTGCTGTGAGATTCTCGTTAGTAAATTAGCAGCTGCGGTTTATCAGTGTGTGTTTTTGAGGCGTGTGTGTGTGTCAGGAGGGGCAGAGCTCCACTTCATCAGAGGAAATAACCTCATTTGTGTTCTTCAGTGTTGGATGGGTGCAGGGTGCATCTCCACGCCAAAGACCCATCACAGGTCCACAACTTGATGAGATTGAGATTTGGCCTGCTGACACCCCACATTATTTCACTCTTTTTCACCGCCCCTCCTTTTGCTTCAGTAATCATTTTCTCCAGCTTGTGTTGCAGTCACGAGTGGACACTTGGAGAGCTGAAGTCTTCATCTCGTTAGTTCAAACAGTCCTTATTAAACCATTACTCCCCCACCCCTCTCTTAGGGGTTTGTCACTAACAAAGATGGATTGTGGCCAAGGCTAATAGAGCCAGTGCCCTGATTGTTTTTCCCAGTGACCTGACACCCAAATAAATTGACTGCAAATGAAAACATCAATATAGATAGACACATAGTGTTTGAATGTATACCAATAATATGATTATATATATTAAAGTAGGGCTGTGAGTCAATTCAAATATTTAATCACTATTAATCACATATTTGTAGTTAAAGTGTCAATAATTTCAATACGCCTTTAGCAACAGAAAACCAAATAATGTGTAATTACTGGCAATTTGTGTGGATGACATTTGTAGCAGAATATGCTGTTTATGCATGTGCATATAAAAAGGTAGATTTGATTCAAACCACTGAAATCAATGTCAAACTAAATCTCTAAATCTCTTAAAATTACACATTTTAAAATAAGAGATAGAATCTGTGCTAAAAACACAATCATTGAAAAGACTACAAAACGACAACAATTAAATAAAGTAACAATTTTGCCATACTTTATTGACTTAATCTTACATGGGTAAAAAAGATGGGTTTAACACTACATTATCAGAAATGCTGTCTGCCTGTTAATTATTGTGTGTATTGGTTGGTTAATTGGTATGATTAATATGTGTGAGGTGAACTTTGACCAGATTCTGTTTTGTGCCATAATAAACCAAATAGTAGGAGCACATTTGATTGCATTTTAATTTGTGATTTCACTGACTTGATTAACCTGTACTATTCACCATTATTCACATAAATTCCATCCCTTTGACACGTTTGACCTCTAGCAAATGAGAAGAGTTTAGACAGACAGATAACAGCAGAAGCAGTGTGGGGCCTCAAGGCCTCGCAGAACCATAATCTGTCCTTGGTCAGTAAGGTTGATTAATCTTTAAGTCAAGAGGAAATATGTTAATATTCCACAAGCTCTGGTTTACTTTCTCTAACATAAAAGATATAAGAATCTGTCTGATTATATTTATATATAGACATACATACATAATATACATTGTACAAAATATTGAACTAATTAAAATCCATTTGGAATGCAGAATGCAGTCAGTCACTTGCAATTGCCAATGCCTTAAAGTGGCCTTTTTTCTCATCCTATATACATTAGAAATGTGCGTGTTGCAAGACTCCTTTAACAATTCCCAATGGAGTGTCAGTAATGGACCATTTGAAGCATATTGCATGCAAAAGGCAGGAGCTTTTTCAAACACTTTCCAAAGCTGCACTTTGATTGTCTGATTGTCTGGCTTTATGCAACTTCTAGAAGTCAATATGCGATAAGCCTCTTTCAGTCTGTCAAGAAACAAAGCAAAGGTTCCCAGGCTGCTACAATAAGCATTCTGAGGAAGAACTAGTCACTAAATTTGACGAGTTGCATAACATAACAATATATATTTGATATTTAGTAGTTTTGTTTTATTTGTAGGTTATTTGTAGGTAAATAAGCTGTTGTTCAGCACACATGTATAGGTTCTCATGTATGTGGTATGTTCTCAGGTGAACTATCCCTTTAAGGGTAATTACACCCAAAAATGAAAATCCTTTTATCTTTTACTTATTCTCATGTCATTCCAAACTTATATGACATTTTTTCCTGTGGAACACAAATGAAATAAATGATTTTCGAGAACATTGGTAACCAAACCCATTGGCACCCATTGACTTCTATTGTATGGACACAAAACCACCAAGACATTTTTCAAAATATTTTTTTTTGTGTTCCACAGAGAAAAAAACCTATAGGTGTGGAATGACATGAGGGTGAGTAAATGATCGTTTTTGGGTGAACTGTTGCTTTAAATGTAAGAAGTCCTCCTAAGCTATAATGTGGACCAGACTTTATGCTGATAATCAAAAGTCTAGTTTTAAAGAGATTACAACCTGATTAATCACATTATATAATCTCTGTTTTTTTTTAAGAGTGAGCAGTGGTCTTGTTCTGAAGGGCTGTTGTACTGTAGTGCAGATTCAAAGTTCATCTTATTCTCTACGGCTCACTGCTAATCATCACTAATAGTCATGCCGGGGCAGCTCTCTGATTATGACTGAACATCATGATTAAAATGGAGGCTGCAGAGGTGGGCCAATAGTTCTGGGGCAAGGTGGGAAGAGACCTTGTCTAAAAATCTGCTGATCCCTGTAGAGCTGGTAAAATCATTTGTAATTGAATCACGTCACATCAAACACAAATAAACACAGGAATTTAAACTGTCTGTGTTATTTATCATCCATGACACAGAATACTCTGCACCACATTTTGGACAAAAACTTTTTCCTACTGTAATTTTTGTAAACTTTTCTACAATTTTAGAGTATTAATTAAATTCACAAGTGGTTAAAATACACATTGAAAGACATATTTTCAGACATTTTGCAATAGGAGACCAACTGTGTTTGGCAATGATTGAGGCTTTAAACTAGCATTCCGATTTATGTACGGTTATCTTAATTCCCACATTGCCATATAATATATAAAGACTTGATAGGCCTGCAGAGTTAAATCGTCACAGATTGCAAGTAAAGTTCTAAATCAGATAACTGAGACTTACAAATTGTATACAAATCCAGGCCCTCCAGGAATGGGTTGGGAAACACTGCACTTTGTTTATTTATTTCCATTTTAAGCAAAAGCACAACCTACAAGACTGCTTACTGTATATTACTGTGGAAATTACGTTGGCTGTGCTACTGAAAAATGTACCTAAGATATCAACTAAACTGTGTGAATAATTCAGACTGAATTGCAAATCAATTTAGATCTTTTTGCTAGCACATTTCACTGAAAAAAGGTTCAAAATAGTGAATCATTCACTGATCAGACATTGTTCAGCTTGTTTAACAGTTGAATAAAATTTATATGATGTTTAAAATATTGCAGAAAACTATTGTGTGATAGGGACAGGTGATAGGTACAACAATGTTTGAGACAACAATAAACATGAAATCAAGACAATAGTTTTGTTTCCGATCCTTTTAGAGGGCAATGTAACAGCCCAGTCTCACGAGGAAAATGACACCTAAATAGGTACAGAAGCATTATGTTAATACATTTGTTATAACAGCACTATATAAAGAATATAAGTTTGATTTTTAAAGAGGGCAGCAGCACTTTTGACACTCTAAAGATCAGCCCCGCTCTAGGCAAATATGTCGCCTCTACAAGAGGCTGCGTTTAACTAAAAGGAGGCATAAGCTTAATGGAATGAACTTTAAGGGGTTTAGGCTAGTATGCTCAATAAACGAAGACAGAATGTGTGTACTGGAACTGGACTGGAATATATATGGATGGATTAGATGTTGTTGACAAACAATCAGTTATTTTTTTCTTTATTTTTTATTGTTTTGGAACACTGTTCCAAATTGTTTTAGCCAAATTTACCCCTCATTACACACACAATAATACCGTCACACATATATCATCAGTAATGGCTTATGAATGCACAGTGTGTGGCTCTGCTTAATGGATTTGTTTTATATTTCTCTGACCTTTCTCTGCAAAGCAACAGTACTAAAAAGTTTTAATAAATACGTTTTACTAAAAATGATTCAGTTATTGCATCAGAGATGAGGATGATAAAATAAGTTCTCCATAGAGGCTGTGGGTTGAAGAAATGTTTCAGGATCAGTACAAGTTGCCAAAGGTTACGACAATAAATAGTCATGTGAAAGCTAAAATAAGTCTTGTGAGATAAAATTGTGTACTGATATTGTCTACGTAAACCTATAACCAGTCTTCTTTGTTGTCAGGATAACATAAAGCCTGTAAACATTTTTAATAAAATAACGTAGCTGTCGGACGGAATCCTTGCATCTCCAAAATCATCATTTTTCAGAAAATAAAAACAATTTTTTTAGTTATTAAACATTGTATTGTTAAAGTTGGTATTATACCTTATATTGCTATCATATACTGTTGTGTACCAACATTAACACAACATTTCCCCAAAAGCATCGGAGATCAGAGATACAAGATTTAATATTTGGGAGCAGGGAGAAAGGAGTTTACGCACTCATTGATAAGAATGGTACGGACACAGACGTTGCGTTTATCAAAGTCTGCGGTCACATTGAGCCTTTTGACAAACTGTTTGACAAACTGGTTTGTAAAACTGTTTGGCATATAACTGATACACATATTTGAATCATGAATAACCAGTGTTTTGAGGGCATTTACCTCAGATAACGTGTTGCTCGACAAGGATTTCTTAATCGTTGCGACTTTCAGTCTTGAGAATGAATGAGAAATACAGTAATGCTGCTAGGCTCTCGCGAAGTGAAGAAGAGGTGGAGTCTCAAGCAGTCCCGAGCTATTTTCAACACTTTTCATTGGTTAATCATTTCTAAAATCTACACAGCCATGTGGGGATTGACCGATAGTATCGATTTATGAAAAAAAAACAAAGCCCAAAAATGGAGTTACCAGGATTCCACCCAACAGCGACGATAAGCAAAATAGCACATTTCTGATTTTCTGAAAGTACATAGGGACATGTTGCGTAGTTGGCGGGAGTAAATTGAGGTAGAAGGGTGAATTTCAGGTGACTGTCTTGAAGATTTAAATATGATGTGTCTACGGGTAGCCAGTGGAGTGAAATCAGGAGGGGTGTGACATGGGCTCTCTTCGGTTGACATGCTGCAGCATTCTGGATCATTTGCAGGGATTTGGTTACGTTGACTGTAAGTTCATTTAGACTTCCAATTTAAATCTGAACTTGGTTTCACTTCCTTTTTTTTTCTATTTCAACTGATTGCAGGACTCCAGATGTTTCCATGTATATCAACTGTCTGTTTCCATTGGCACATGGCACTATGGGATTTAAATACTTGCTGGCCTATGAAGAAACCCTACATGCAGTGCAGTCAGACAGCATGTGGCAAGATATGAGTGTGTGGAACTGGCATGTTAATGTGTGGAGCTCTTAACAGGATGCTGTGACCTGGTTTTAAAGACGTCCTGGTGAGAGGTTGTGTTTGTTCTCTGTGGTCCTGAGATAGAGTGAAGCATCAGGGGCCCTGAGGCAGGGGACAGAGGGATTTGTGTGCTGTGTAAGATGATTTCAAATCTTGCTCTGTCCCAATTTCATCTTCTGAAATACGGTGAAAAGTTAAGTTCTCTGTATGCATAAAAAATGTGAAGTACTGGGTGTCAGTTTGCGGTCTGATGAGGTGAGAAAACAATGATAAATGCAAGCAATTAAGTGCAACTAACCATGTAATTGTGTGCATAAGGTAGTCTTATCAGGTTTAATAAAGAGAAAGCACATCCTATATGATTGGTTGTTAAGGTTAAAAACCATATGTCCAATCTGCCAGAAACTCTTATTGTTGGCTCTGTGCCATTGATAGTAATTTAATTAAATTGTTTAATAAATTATATATGGTTTTGATAAAATCAATGGCTCATTGTAAGGACATTTTTGCTTGCTTTCTACAAAAAAAACTATTTGGTACTGTGTTGGTTCACCTTTTGCATTCATTTGTGATATCTGGGTCCTAAAGTAAATCCATCTGAGAACCTCTGATATGAATGTTTTTAAATATTTGCAATATGCAAGACAGTGATTGGACAAAAGTTTGTCCTATAATAACAATGAACAGTCCAGAAATAAACACTTTAAATGGTGTAGGCATAATCCATGACAAGTATCACGGTAGTAAAAAAGGTGGGTTGCCCTTGGAAAAAGTATAAATATCATCCCACAGGCCGCATTTGGACTCCTCTGTAGGTCGTGTCTATGACACCCCTGTTGTAAAAGTTTTTTAAGGTTTGAAATGTCAGTACATATAGATTTTAGCTAAGTGTCTATTTCATGCATTACCTGAAACTGATTACTCATGCTGGATTCGGGACACTGTCACACGTATACATGGTCCCTCTCTTCCCACACACAGAGCCAGAGAGCACGGAAATGCGCTGCTCTTGTGGAAAAAAATCTGGAGCTTTTCCTCAGAGAGAACAGCACATGCATTTCAATAACTAATGACAAGAATGAGGAAATACAGCTGAAACTACAAACAACAGACAAAGAGCAATAGGGAGCTTACAGAGTTCCAGCTGCGATCCCCAAGATAAATGATAATGAACTCATAAAGCTCATCTGTGCTGGATAAGGAGATAAAGTGTTGTAATCTCACAGAATTCAAACTGCCACTTTAATAACTGCATGTGTGTGGGTGAGAAAGAGAGAGAATAAAAGACAGATCATTGTTGAAATACATACTGAACCAAAACCCAGACATACATGCTTTGAGTTACAAGCTCATGCATACGCTAGCACACATATGTGCAGCCTTTATTCACAGGTTGGTGATGAAACATTGCATGTGTGTTGTAGATCATGTGTTGATGGGTTTATCAGTGTTATGATAGCAGACTAATATCAGCCTGAAGCAATCAGCAAACTCAATATAACCACCCAGCCATCTGACAGCCATTATACCCTCCATTACAAAACATTACAGCTTAATAATACATCTGCCCCTCACTGGGGCCTGTGTGTGTGTGATTATGTGAGGGGGTAAAGAGACTAAATATGTAAATATATGGAACGCTTTTGTGAGTGAGTGAGTGAGTGAGTGAGTGAATCAATAAGTGTGTGTGTTAAATGAGTATTGATCGGGAGTGGATCAGGGCAGTAATGTTTTTGCTTTAAATAGAATCCATCATTTCACAGCATGAAGCCTAAATGTATCTGAATAAAAGCATACATTAAAGCATATGCAATATTTTTAGCTCAGGTGAAAAGGTCCACATATACATCCTGTTCTTTAAATACCCAGATGTTCCCCAAGGTTCTGTGCTGGGACCTGAAGAATTCCTGATATCTGGAATTTCAGTGTTAAATGCTGTTTATTTTTACTTTTTTACTTTGTAAAATTAAAAGGAGTCATGAGATGGGTTTTATTTTATTTTGTTCCCTGAGGTGTAATTATAATATTACTGAAGTATTTTGCTTCAGAAAGATTGGAAATTAAGTAATTTATATATAGTAATTTACCTTTTTGTAATTTATGCCCTGTGATTAAAAACATTAGATTTGAAGGTTCCCCTTTAAGAACCTTCAGGTGTAATCGTCAATGCGCATTATTGCCTAAAGACTTGGCCAATGAGCAGCACAGCCAGAAACAGCACAGCGGTTGACTGGCATCTTACTGCTATCACAAATGTATCATGAATGTAACAAGCCCTTTAGATTCTTATCAAGAAATTAGAAATTAATTCTTAGAAAGAAATTAGATGTTATGACCCCTTTATTTGTCATTTGAAATAATTAGTGAACAATAAACACCAGGCTTTCAAAAATGCATCAAAATAAAAATCCAACATTTACAGGAACAAAAAACTTATGGCTCTTATAGACATGATAAACATAACAGAAATAAACCTTACAATCCAAGTCATGACTTTAAACAGACAAAAGAAAACACATAAAACACAATCAATTACATAAAAATACCTTAAAAAACACAGTAATTGTAAAACAGTATTTTACAATTATAGTTTGGCAATGCCTTGGAAATTATTTTAAATATTTATGCTTTCACATATTAATTACTGTTATATCTATACTTGATTTTATGCTTTGTAAAGTTAGTGTATAAATATTGTATAAATAAGACATATTAAAAATTGAGACATGGAACATATTTGTCACAGTATATGACAAATATGGCCTTAAATTATATATAGCTAGGGGATGATAAAACATTTGACAAATTCCCACACACTTAAATGAGGGACCTCAGCGAGAATGCCATAGACACTTAAAATGGGCTCTTTTTACTTGGTCCAGTTAGAAACCACACAGAATATCCCAGCAACTTAGCACTGTGGGGCATCAGCAAATACAAGTAAGATAATAATACGGAACTGCCAGCATCATTTGAAGCTAATTAAACAAATAGATACAGACAGACACTTTTGCGAATCATCAGCACCTATTTCTGAAGCCACACCTGAGGTTTCAGCTCAGTGTTTGTAAGTGAGGGAGTGTGTAAAGGTGCTTGTGTATTTAAAGGGAGCTGAGGAAGTCTGGGATCTTGTGCCAGGATGATCGGTCTTCTACTGATCACATGCTCAGGCAGATCACAGTGGAGCAAAGAACTTCCAAGGTTTAAAAAAACACTCTGGCTTCTTTGATCTTGCTCATATCTGTGCTTTATTTCACTTTAATTATAAATTTTCAAACATGTAGGTAGTGGCGCATCAAAATAGGAATAAACAGGGGAATTGTTTGTTTATTCGCTTATGATCTCAAGATTAGAGATTGCAAGAGTCACATGCAGGTTTCTGGGTGGAATACTCTGATTAAAGCTCCTGCATGTTTAATTTACTTAGGAGGGTTAGCAATGCTATTTCGCTTTTTGTCTTTCTAGGTTAATGGGGTGGGGGTTAAAAACACAAAACTAGAACACTCCAGATGCACACATACACACAGCCTTTGTGTTTGTCATTTTCTTACATGTGGTTTTGGTAATGAAAGAGCATATACAGACTTCTCCTGCAGAATAATTAATCTTAAGTGGAATGATCAGACCACTGAGATCAAAAATAACCTTCAAAGAAACACATGAGAGAGATAATTGTAATAGTTTCATGGTGTTGTATTGTATTTAGGACAATTAATGTGTTTGTGAGATTACTGTAGAATACTGTAGTTTTGTGGCTCTTGCTCAGCTGTTAGTCTGACAGTGTAATTTATTGTTTGTCCTCCAACCCAAACAGTGGATCTGGTTATTTAAAATTAATGTTATAACAAGGAGGTGCATGTTTATGTTTATTACATTGTAATAGATGATTATTAACATGATAACTTAAACATTAGCGTTTCTATAACCATTATTAATGACTGTCTTTTAAATAAATTTTTCTAGAATTTTACATTCGCAGGGAACTGAAGTCATCTAAGCTGCTTAAATACAAGATTAACAAAGAAGAAGAGTGTAGTTTACTCATGTTTCCTCTCCACTTCCCAAAGATCCTTTCATATGACTCACAACCTTCCCCAATATAGCTCCAAATATATCTAAATGGAGTGAAGCTACACTAACTGCGGTCCTGCATTGTGTGCAGGTCAAAACGGCTTTAAACCATTTCAATTTGCTGCTTTTTTGAAGTGCAGTCAATGGTGACTGGATAAATGATGATGAAAATGATGTGAATGCAACTTAAAGGTGAAGAACACTTTTATCTGCTATTAGTGGAAAAAGAAATAGGTTGAATCAGTGTTGTTATGTCAAGCTGGTTGGGATGCTAAAACAAACAGGCAGTCTTGATGCAACCAGAGACACAGTGGTTCCACTTTTGAAAGGAATTAATTTATAAATGTCCTATTACATTTTATTCCATATATTAGAAAGTATTTCACCACTAAGTCTTTGACTGATGTGTAAAAGTCCAGGGGGAGAAAGGTGTGCATTTGACCATGGGTGTTCTTGACCCAGCTGTCAGTCAAAGCGCTGCCGGGCACAGAGGGGCCACTGACAGCTGCAGCTGGTGCTTTTGGTGTCATGGGCACATGGTTGCCACCCTCCCCCAGCCCCTTAAATGCATTCCTCATGGTCTCTCTTTTTTTTAGCGTGTAGTGATTTCCATTTCTCGGAACTCCTCTGTCAGTGTGACTCACTGCTGCCCACGTTAAGCCACGAAACATGCCACTAATTACACACTGCAAACAGGAATAAAACTGTGTTGTCAGAATCTGAGACTGTTTAAATGATACACAGATTCACCATCTGCGGAGCATCCCAAGAATGTTTACTGCGGAAGTAAATCATTTACTGTGGGTTTTATCTCTTCCTTTCTTCTTTTCTGGATAAAAAAATCAACAACAAAATCCCAGTCACACCAGACCCAAAACCTAGTGACCTGTTTTGCTGTCTGCTGCCTTATGGGCTATTACCTTTTAGGTATGAAATAGAGATTAATATTACCTATTTAAAATACTCTACATGGGCAGCAACTGTGTGTCACACTCACGTGAAGTGCACAAATCTGACTCAGAATAGAGTCCAATAAAGTTTGACATTAGCATGTTGCTAAGCTAATAACTTAAAGCTAAAATTACCTACCTTGTGGGCCAGCATTTGCTCATGTACTGTGGTGTAACTTATTTCAGAAAAACCTGTTTCTAAATAACACAAAAAACACAACTAACTGGTCACTTTACACATTTGTTAGATGGTCTAAGTGGGTGATTCCTGGCCAGAATAAGCTGAAAGGTAGACCAGACTTTATGCTCACAATCAAAAAGCTGGCTTAAGAAACTTATGTAGTTTGTTATTTTGTGAAAAACTATTCCTTCTGTCTGTGTGCTTAGAGGTGATAAAGTCAGTCATTTCCTGTTCTGTGCTGCACTTTACAAGGTAAATGTCATAATATCATGCTATGCTCTATCTCTATGTCCTGGGCTGGTCACGCACTCACCGGTGGACTGTCAGAATATTCACCTGATAAATCAGTGCTGGGGACATTAGAACTATGATTGCGTGACATTGAGATTTAGTTGGAGCAGGTTACTTTAGCGACAGGAAATGAAAGGATTCACGCTTGAGTTCCTTTGTTTACCTGTCACATAGAAACAACCTAAACCACAACACAGAGACATTGAAGTTATGACAGCAGTTTGTACACACACACACACACACAAACACACACACACACAAACAAACTCTATTTTCCATTCTCTCATTCTCTTTGCAAGCACAAACACTCTCTTTTTTGGTATCTCATTTGTGAATAGAAAATCACTTTGAATGGATATAAACTTCTATATTCAGTTCAATTCATTTTTAATTTATATAGTGCATTTACAATTATTCCATTCCATTAATATTCCATTGCTTCAAAGCAGCTTTACATATAATAAAAAATAAAACAGAAAAATTGTAAAACATGTACAACACAGAAAACAGAATATATGGTGTAATTTTAATATTTTTATTGTTCATTATGAGATGTAAATTAATAAAACTATTTAGGGAAAATAGGTGTGTGGTTTGTGAATAAAAAGCGTGGTTTGTGAAGAAAAGGACGTGCATTAGAAATACCTGTGATTACATGAGAAGGTTTGTACCTCTTTCGTTGGTCTATGAGAGGGTAATGTATTCAGACTGCCTACCAAAACAGTATGAACTTCTGAGACTATGTGACATTTATTCAATTAACATGATAGATGATAGGTATCATATTAAGCAGGATGTGCCGTTCCAGCTGACATAGAGATGATGCATAGAAAGACAATAACATTTTATGGGACAGGGGTATAAGGGATTTGCAATAACACCATACAATTTGTGATCAATAGACAATGAAATAGAATAGGAGAGAAAGAAATAACAAAACTAGACTTTTTAAGACTGTAATTAGATCATTATACTAGAAGCAATATTAACAATTTACAAAACACTAAAGCTAAGTTAAATGTCAGCAGTCTGCCAGTAAGAAAACAGGGAGAAAACAGGCTCAACTGGGAGGGCCAGTTCTCCTCTGGCACTTTAAAGTTGTAACTTTTTTTGGATAAAAATGTAGAGCTGATAATACTGGTTTGTAATTATATATTGATTTAAAAACTGACATTGGCAATGTGTTCATGTTAAAGATTTGCTGTGGAAAAAAGCAACATAAACAGTTTTCCTGTGGGTCAGTTCCTGGGTTTAATTCCTAAGGAATGCATGTATTGATAAAATGTATAGCTTAAAGGCAGTATATATCAAACACTATACATCTCTATGGATTAAAACCTACCAAATGCATAAAAGTAAATTATATCTGACAGCACACTGATTTTTGTATTTTCTGTTTTGGGTGTTTCTCAGTGTTATGATTTATATAGACTCCTTTTGTGATAGTAGTAAACATAAAATCTAACCAATATGAGTGCAAGTCACACACATCTCTCTCCTCCCTCTCATGAGATAGATCAAATCTTTTTCATGCACATACACTCTTTAATTACACTCTTTAATTACAGTATTGATTTCTAATGACATAAAACTTCAAGCACACAATAACACTCTGTCACAGTGTAAGAGTAATCCAATGAAACAGAAAGATAATTTCAAAATGTGCTTTTAATAACAAACTCCAGGGACCAACAAAGGAACAAAACTTAACCAGTGATATAAATACACAGGGACTCAAAAGCAAACTAAATAAGGAACAGGTGAACATAATCTGTAACTATGGAAATGGACTAATAAACCTAAATAAGACCTGATAATGACCAGGATGAGGAACACACTGAGGAACACAAGAGAAACAATAAACAGAACAGGCAAAGAACTAGACTAGAATGACACACACATACCTCCATTTACACATGAGTTATGCAGAAATATTGTGTCATAATGAACCAGTACAGATGATTATGATGACAAATAATTAATTGTCCAAACAGAACTCTTTTGAGCTGAGCCTAAACTACACATCTAAACAAAAGTAAAATCACTATTTCTGCTTGTCTTTCTTAACCGAAAATCTCTCCCCCAGACTTTCTTTGGATTTCATAAATCCAGCTTCCTAACAAGACTCAAAGTATTTGAGAAGGTAAAGTCAATGAAGGTGTTGCTTTAATTAGGTAAAATGGGTTTGAGATAAATGCACCGTTATTTGTCTTGGGCTGAACCAGTGGTCGATATCTCAGACCGTTAATTAGACCTGCTCTGGACTACCATAGATTGCAGGAAACAGCATTTCCACAAATAGTAGCAATTCGCTGAGCTTTAAATGATTTTAGGCCTGTGTTCTACTTTGTTCTGCCATAGTCTGAGCTCTAAAACCAGCTTTCAAAAAACTCAAAGGATGTAACAGACGTGTCTAACAGATAAAGTGTCCTTAACCCCTCTCAACCTCTTAAAAGTGTTTCATTTTCTGAAGCCAGAATGATGTAGTCGTGTGAGGGTAGGACTGTAATTTAAGAGTCAAGATGTGATCTAACACTTCATTTATGATGGTGTCACCAAAAACACTCTCGAAACACTCTCAGTATTTAACCACCATCTGATCATTTCTAACTTCAGCTGTTACCCACAATGCACATGTGCTCAAGCAAGGTCATTGGGCAGCCGACTGTGTTCATTGAAAGTTACATTAATAAATACAAATGCTAAGAACATTATGTAAAATGCATTTATCTGGAACTGCAGTAGAACACCATATGAACCCCATATGAGAAAGAGGTTATATGATAAATGTGCGTATCAGTAATTTATAAGCTACATCAAAATATAGCACATTATTCAATTTGTCA
>JAZGTK010002663.1:0-30698 GCA_036877625.1 Ambastaia sidthimunki | reverse complement strand
GAAAGCTTCTGTGAGTCAGCAGCAGTTTCTGACTTATGTTTGTATCAGATCAAACTAATTAAACTTTTTAAATGACTTTTAGGATTAAGTACCTCCAGACTTCAGAGCTACAAATAAATCCTCATTTAGCTGGCAGCACATCACAAACAATTTAAAATAAACATTTTACTTCACTAAAAACACACAAGCCGGTTTAAATAAAAGTGCAAATCGTGTATAAAATAAGATTTCTTTCTTTCTTTTATCACCCCAGTGCAATGTGTTCCCTCGTGTCTTGGTCATCTCTTTTTAAAATGGCAGTTACTGGGGCTCCTCCCTCTCAGGGGCCAGTAGGAGGGGTCTCTGTTACAAAAGCAGCGTGTGGGATTGTCTTACTGCTGATCTGGGGTCATGCCAGCTCACCTTTCACCTCCAGGACCATTGATGTGTAAAATCCCACATGATAGAAGCAGAAACAGGAAACAGAGAGAGAGTACACGCAAACAGAAGCTTCCTCGGAACAGAATGGCAAGGAAATGGTTAAGACTGTAAAATATGTTGGGCAACTACATGACCAACCATCAGATAAAGGGGAGGTTTTAAAAAAGGAAAGTTTAATAGAGTTAAAATAAAAAAAATCAGTGTTCACAGTTTATACCTAATACTCTTAATGTCAGTTTATTTATAAACAGATTTGTGTAACAAAAAACAATATGCAGAATGAAAATAAACACTTTTAGGATCCTCATAGCTTATGTTTGTACAAAAATGACATTGCTGGCTTCCGATTTTTTTTTGTGTGTTTTTTTTTTTTTGTGTTTGGGGCTGTTTATTTTTTAAATTCAGTGTCTGTATATACAAAAACTTTAATGTCTTGACTACAAAAAAGCTTAAAAGCCATTAAATGTTTCCAATGTTATTGCCCCAAAGTGTAAAGACAGTTTATTAAACGCATATCTTCTGTGACAATAGGCCCCAATAAAAAGTGGCACACATATCAAACTGGCCATTAGAAATGAGTAATTAATGAATTGTATAAAACTACAACATTTAAAACAAAACAACCTGCCCCCAACATAATTTTTTTTGCAGTCTCTTCTGTACAAAAACGCATTTACCAATACAATTAATCATTATCAAATAAATGTAAATGGGGAAACAGACTTTTTGGTATTTTTGTATTTGTATGGCCAAAATCAACATTTTAATCGGTACACTGAATCAAGCAAAAACCATGAAAGACTGATAATGTACACAGCCATTTATCTTTAGCAGCATTACAACCTTCAAAATAGCCCCTTTAAGTTGACATATTACACAATTTACCTTTGTAACAGTTTTGACACAAGTTTTGTTAGTATTTGGGACAGGACCATGCGAAAATAAAAAATAGGATCTATATATTTTTAATATGTCTTAGTTTTTTTGTTTTTAACCTTTTTTTTTAATTCTGTAACATTTTTACAAAATTCCACTAAGTACAGAGAAATAACATTTTATATATAAAATTTATTTATTTATATAATGTTAACAAATGTTCTACTAATGTTACTGCAAGAACGTTTTTTGATAACTTTAGGAGAACCTTTAGAGTCCATTAGCCAACATTCTGAGAACGTTCCCTGCTACTTAGGAAATGCTCAGCCACTGAATGTTCACAGTTTCCCACAATCCATCTGTCTAATTCATTTCATGCATTTCACTGCATATCAACCCCATTCATAGCCCTTAAGCAAGAGATTGCACTCCCATAAATGAGATTCCTTAATTATACACAGTATATCGCCTATAAACCGTTCTAGTGTTATGTGCACGTATGGTCAGAGGAGGGCGCTATAGTCACTCTTATGTTATGTGTATTTGTGGTCAGTAGAGGGCACTGTGGTCACTTATAAATGATTGCAAACGAAATTGCAACACCACACAACTCGGTGATCTCCACTAACCTGTGCCAACTATAAATATTGTGGGATGTGCCAGTTTTACAAGGGCTGATCAGAAGTATAAGACCAGTTAAGAAAGGAGGAAAAGTGAATACACCATACTGGGGAAACAATGAGATATGACCCATTTAACTAATGTTAGCTATATAGCTCATGCATTTTCTACATCAACAAAACCTGCAATTTGACAGGTGAATAACACAAATGATTTTAAAGATCGATCTAACCACCTATAGATGCAAAGTACCACAGACGGAGAAAAACACGGTTTTTAGATGACATTTAGATGTTATGATGTAACATGACCTAAATTTGAAAGATGCTAAAGAGGCCCTGTATCCACGCATGCTTAGTCTCATACATGTGGACATCACACACTCGCACACACTTCAAGAAATAAGAGATCAAAGAGGGTCTTTAGAAAGCTTGCCTACAGTCAGGAGTTCAAAATCAAGAAGTCCTCACAGTCTCTCAGTCAGCATGAAGCAGAGAGCCTTTCAAGTCCTGCTTTCAGACCATTTTCTTCAGACTCAAGCACAGTCAGAGTTTTATTAGAGTTTGGGAGACCATTAAAGTTTACTTGTGTTTGCCCCGAGCACTTGACTTTGAAAATAATGGATCAGCATTAAACAGATTGACAGTGTTCAGAATGGAAGCAGTTTACTTACAGAATGTTACACAGTGCACATGTGTATTAAGTAGAAATTGTAAAGCAACTACAAAGAACAATTATCACCATCAATCCAACAGTATGTTGAATTACTGTCACTCTGGGATTCTCGCAAGTCAATTTTTAAAGAGACGCTTGTAGAAAATTCAATAAAGTTTTCATTATGGGCAGGTTTTGAGCAAAAGTGCATGAGTTTTACACTCTGTGTGAGAAATAAATGAACTGTTTGAATGTTATTGTTGTATTTTGTGTAGTTTGGTGACTTGTAAACCACTTCTGTTTAGCCACTTCATTACAAATTGTCAACATGTTGAGTAATAAGGAATATCGATAATAAGGATATTGAGATATAATATTTTTGTTACACACCTCTCTTTGTAAAAAGAATAGTTTAGACTTCAGTATTTAAAAGATTAAATACTTTCTGAGGCTGGATTTGCATGAACCATTTAAGAGTCGCTTGTTGCCTTCAGTAGCATTTAAATAATTGAGGCTTAATTCAAATCATTCATGAAATCCATTTTGTTCTAATTTAAAACCTATTTGACACTACAACAATAAATAAATGCATTTCAGATTGTATCCGGTGAAAGTGAGCGTGAACCTTATTGTAAGTTTAATGTGTTGTGACTGAAGCTTGTTGTGATGTGTCGAGGCAGCTTCATGTTGTTAGGAAGAAAACACAGAGTTCATTCAGTGCGGCACGGGGTTTGGCTTCAAGGCTGAGGAAAGCCACAAGAATTAAAATGCAAATGAGCAGAGGATTATGGGTATATTCCTAATTTAAACTGTTGCTATTGGTCCCTGTTTAAGCTTTAAACCAAACACACAGTTATCAGTGGCACATTATAAATGTTGACGTTCGTCTGCACAATGGAGTGGCTCCTTGTAATTTTCTTCTTGTTTTTTATAGAAGATAAAACACAAAGCCATAACATTTTAAATTTTCCAGGACACAATATTCTCTGGTTGACAACCAACAATTCATCAGTTATCACAAACGTATTGTGGTTATTTGATATTTCTATTTGTTTGTTTGTTTGCTAGGTAGACATGTAATCAGATTCACTTCAGGATTCTTTTCAGTGGATTTATTTTGCAAGTATTATCGCCGTACAGTATTCCCCACTAATATATTATAACATTATTTCCCACTTTGTTTGTTTTTTTATATAAAACAACGATCTCTCAATAAAAATATCTCTCGAAACACAAAGCGAGCGTGTTCTTTATTTTCCTGCTTCCTTTGTCATTATTTTTTCCCTTGAAATGCCTTCAACTGGATTACACTCGGCTCTTGAGACGTGTCATAAAGTGGCGAGTGCCAGTGAAGCATCAGTACAGTTATGTATCTGGGCCTTTCATTTCACGGTCAGCTTCCAAAACAGTCCACTAAAACCCTCTCAGCGATGCCACACAGCGAGACTCTTGTACTGTTCTTGTATCCAGCGCCTTATTTCTGAATTAGCAGGCAAAAGTGGGGGAAGGGGGAGCGAGACCCTGATTCTGACCCTGACTGCCCCAAGCCACAGTTCTGCTTATGTCACACAGAGTTGAGGAGGGTGTACGTGGTCATTTGTAGCTATGCAGATAAGCTAAAGTCTGTTGTCCCAACTTTAAAAGTGCAGGAAGAATATTCAGAGGAACGCTGTTGATATTTGAAATTGACACTCAAACAAACACATCGCTCCCTTCATGGCTCCACCCTCAAAATAACGAACACACTATCCAACACAGGCAACGGCTAACAGCTGGCGCATACGCCCCTATTGCTGATTGGCTACAAGAGTGTTATGGTGTTGGGGTGATCGGTCCACTCCACTTTGTTTCTCTTCTATTTACACACCCAGGACTATATGCAAACACTTTTTTCAACACACACAGAACTGACATCTAGCAGATATTCACAGTGTCGATTTTCAACTGCGTTTCTCAGAAATCACTTACTGCACCTTTAAGCATAATAAACTTTAAAGCAACTAATTTTTCTCTGGATATATTAGCATGTTTACTTTGCTCACACCAGCGGTTCTCAGACTGTGCTATGCAGAAGCCTTTAGGTGCTTCTGAAAACTAATTGTGAAACATTTTTAAACCAATGACTTTCATTTTCTGCTGTTGGTGTTTCTTTGTGTTTCTGTGATTAATGTTGGACATATAGGGCACGGTTTTGGCTTTTGATATCCGAAAATGTTAATGAAATTATTTTTTTAAAACATGGTTGTGCTGTTCATGCATATGATCTACGGAGACTTTGGGCTCCTAATCTGATTTGATTAGAGGCATGATCAGGTATGAACCGATGTGAACTAAATTGACTTCACTCACATTAGATTCTATTTATCCACTTGTACGCTTTAGCTATTCATAGGCTGTTCCCTCAAAAAGATATTAAAGTTTCACTTTAAGTGGACCGGCTCTGTTTGAATCCAGGCTGGAGGCTAATGGGAAGTTATATAATTCCTTCTTGTGTGCTTTAGCATTTTCAAACCTCAATTAAAACGTAAATTTGGATGCACCCATCACAAGCTGATACCTTCAAGAACACGTTCACTTGTGGAGTAAAGATACAGTGTGGATTGGAAGAGAATGTGGGTTGAGACTTAAAACCATTTCAGTGTTTCAGATATGAATTATATATGTTCTCACAGCATGTTTCTGCATGTCAGAACATGGCAAACACGGCTGCACACTTTTGAGAATCCATTAAACAAAATCTACATGTACCTCTCCACGTGTTGTTCAGAACCAGTTCACCCAAACAGCAAACTGTCCAGGTCTTCTGTTCTGAAATGAGATCCAGTCCAACAAAAGTAAAACAGCTGGTGTATTATTCCTTCATATAGAGATAGTCATTAATAAGATTAAATAGATGAGAGTGATTAATGAGATTCTTTCCTCTCAATTGTTCCTTCAAGACAATAAAGAGAAAATAGATATTTTGTGTATGGTTTTGAGATGTTTCTCCTAAACAAAAAACTCTGCTTATCATGTGTCATTGTTGAAGTTTTAGAGACTATCTTTGTCTTAAACTGTTCTCAGATCTGAAATCAATAGTCAGACATCTCAACATGATCTCAAACTTAAAATAAAAAATATTTTTACCAGATGATCTGAACAATGTTCACATTGATGTTGTAACTCTATACTCCTATATCCTACTATATATACTCTATAGAACCTTATAGACCTTATAGATTTGTTTTTACAGTAAAATCCAAAATGTATACATTGTCAAATAACTCTTACTAGTTTAATATGAGTTAACTAGCATTGACACTATGTTTAACAAATCTGGTTTCACCCAACAGTTGTTAATCACCTCACAGAATATTTTGTTTCTCACCACAGTTGCCTTTAAGTGGTTTCTTACAGACAAATGTAATACTGCAGGATTTTATTAAAGCTTGAAATGAAACTGGCCAACATTCACACACTGAACTGAACTGAAGTGTTTTTCTATAAAGCTGCTTTGAATCACTGTGCATTGGGAAAAGTGTTCTGTAAATAAAATTGAATTGCGTGTCAACATTTGTATTGTCTTATTTGCGTCTACTTTATTTCTCCTGTGGCTCGTGACCACCTCATGTGAGTGACTGCTTGTCATGTCAAGTTCTTCTGGATTTAATTAATCTCTGTATTATAACCCCAGTTATTTCATTATTCTCAGCAGCTGTCATCCATAATGCTGTATGTGAAACGCTGCTGTAAATATTTAACATCATGTTCCTGCTGTGGGAACATGAATTAGCGACACATGGCATGAATACAAGCTATGAAAACGAACATTTGAAAGCAGGGCTCATACAGCGAGAGGCAATAAAAGGCACGAAGGCTTTCACACATACAACGATTTGCAGCAACAAAGCCACAGGAAGTCATTCGCGTTCAATGAGATACAGCTCAGGTTTAACAGAGGTTAAAAGCTGGTCTCTCTGTGTGCTGGGCTGTGATGGACAGAGCAACTGCTCAGCAGGATTGTGGGGTGTTTTGGCCCAACTGGGACACTGTATTGACCCATCAACATTCAGAACTGCAATTACAAATCTTATTTTTAAATTAAAATCTACAGGAGGCCATTCATCACGGGACGAATAAAAAAACTGAACATACTTGGAAGTCCTAAATTTTCTGAAGCAGTGGCTCTTATTAAAAGAAAAAAAAACTCTCCTCTCTGTTGTGCACTATAATGACTGTCAGTCCTCATTTTGCCTCTTTATATGAGGGGCCGTTCCTGTTACCATGGCAACTCAGTTGGGAAGAGTCCCCCCTCCCCTGTTCTATTAGAAGTTTTCCTTGAAGAGGTCAAAACTATGATCTGAATTTGTCATAGCTGTTTGAAGACAGACCCACATCCAGTGAGCACACAGTCCCATTTCTGTGCCTTTACGTTGGAGTGGTAAAACTCCAATAAGATTTTCCATGAATTCCATTATGAATTCCTTACAGATTCCACTGTATACAAAAGTAAAGAACTAAATGCTTTTAAATGCTGATCTGAAGGGTCCACAAGTTCAGAATTACATGAATCCACTATGAACTGAACAGCATAAACACCATTAATGTATTCAGGATTCAGTCCTACTTTTTATTAAGCTTGTCACCTAAACACACAAAGAGATTGACATTTGTCCTTTAGGGCCTCCCGGCTTTCATGTGCGTCAAGTTTCAGAGCCTTGACACATGTTATGATTAATACATCAGTACAGACCTCTAGTCATTTAATTCCTGACATTGTGAAAGGGAGAATAACAGAGAGGAAAAGAAAAGGAGGTTTTTAGTGACAAGATGAAATCAGAATTGACTATATTCATGTAAAAAATCATGTTCTTGGTCTCACTGTTAAATTCCAAAACGATTTCTAGAAGAAGTAACTGTTGTTGCAAGTCACGACAGGGTGGCACTTGAATTTATCGACCAAGAATTGATTGGAGTGAAAAGTGGGATTACATTCAAAAATAGAGTCAGGTGGTTACAGACAGAGACAGGGTTGAAAACAGCCGTTGGTGATGTCTGCACAGAGACACAATCTGCCAAGATTATTTTATGTGAAATAACGTGCATTAATAATTTGTTAAAAACGTGACCAGGAATGTGCATTAAGCAAATAAACAGGGTTGATTTTATCAGACGGCCATGGATTGTTGAAGTTCTTGGCAAATTTACTCTCCGAAGGTAATTTTTGTTCTCATTTGGTGCTGATACCAAGTTTTTATTTTGGACCCTGGAGACTGTCAGCTGTTTTGAAAGGCAAAATAATGAACGCAAACATATTTGCTGGTCAAACAGTGCATGCGGTTCACATGACCGTTAATATCTGCTCGCATATTTCCCTGCGGGTTTTAATTGTGCAGTCCCTGGCTGAGATAAACGCATGTCTGCATTCTGCATTAGTGAAATAAATGTGACATTCTCTGCAGCCCCCTGTTTTAAAGATCTGCTATGTCTCCTAGCATGTTGGTATTGATAACAGCATCAAGCTTCTAATAATATCAGTGCGTTTGTGCATTTGCACAGTAAACTGGCTAACGCAACTGTTTACCACATGAGCCTCAACATCATCTTTATCCCCTTAAGCGTTTTTCTCTGACATTTCTGAACATCTGCAAAAATGCCACCCAATGCCCCCAATTAGTCTAAAAGAAGCTATACACATAATATATACAATATTAGCACTGTAAAATCTGATTAGCTTTTGAACTTTAAAATACAGCAAATTTGTGGTTTGTTTCCAACACAAAACCATCATCTTAGTAGTATTTTGGATATTTTTTGGAAATTAAAATCATCACCATATTGTTTATTTCCCGGTATAATGAAATAAATGCAAAACTCAATCTAATGTTTATGCACAGCTAAAATATCCATTTTCATCAGCATGCAACCTTTGATACTTTTAGAAACACTAGATGCACTAAATTATTTAGAAAAATCCTGCAACATTACTTTAGGGCTGTGAATAATGCATTTAACGTCCTTGTAATAAAACAGATCAGAAGATGTTTGGTCTGATTTCTTCTCGCTGCCTGTTTCATTCGCTTACAACAATCTCAAGCGTGTGTGGCGGAGGAGCGCAGCGGTGGAGCGGCACTCCTGCGTGGATCACAAACGTGCCGCGTCTCTGATCGTGCCGCGCACCCCTGGACGCGTGATGACGCGCGCTGTGGCTCCGGGGCAGCTCAACTGTTCCGCTGAATTAAAAGCCAGTGAATCGTGCACTTTTACAAAATTACGAATTTGATGCATGTTGTTTGTTTTGTTTGTTTGACTAGCGATTGCGTCACATGCTCATCATCTCTCTTGAGTAAAAACTAAAAATAGATCTAAACGCAAGAACGGTGATGTTTCCCAGAAATGTATTTGATACACTGGTTGAAAGTCTCTTCACATGCTGATACCAATCACTAAGTAAAGTGGTGAAATTTATGTAAATAAATAATAAATAAAATGTGGAAGGCACAGGAACATAATGTTCGTCCAATCACTGCATTCGGTCCAAATACAATGATTGGATGTCCTACTTGCCTGTCAAACTATGTATGTGTTCATGTGTATTACAGGAGGTGTGGCTTTGGAGATCACTTTGAAGGGAGGACGGGATCTTACGCTTTCAAAGCTAGCTTGCTATTGCTAGCCTCTCTGGAATTGCCAACCCTACGTTTAATGTGATTCATGTTTTTAAAGTGTGATTCTAGCACACATACAGTTTTTAAAAGATGGGAGGAGCCTGTTCTGTCTGTCCTGTCAATCATCTTACAATCATATAAGCAGCCACCCACCATATAATTATATAAATATAATTATATTTATTTTATATTTGCCTTTAACCTGCTATTCGAGGCCTCATCCAAACAGACATGCAACCCGTTTTTGGGTCACAACCCAAAACCATTGTAACCATTGTAAATAAGACTCAGTGTGCATGAAAAGGGTTCAAGTCCTGCCAACGCAGAGTGGCGTGTCCTTCATGCATCAGCCAATCACAGCTGCCTTCAACTGATAGCTGTTTCTAAACCTCAACTGGCAGAGCATAGCGCTGGCTATGCCAAGGTCATGGGTTCGATTCTCAGAGTTTTACTGGTAAAATGTTTGTTTTGAATACTCTGAATAAAAGTGTCTGCCAAATACACAGATATAAATGTAACGGAACATTCACATTTCAACAGCAGAGGTCCATTTAAACAGAAGCACAGGACCGTGATATATGAAAAAGAACCGAGATAAAGTGGCAAAATGGTAACAGTGTTAAGTATGTTTAGATTACTCTGAGACAATGTTGTGACGGTGAGCTGTTTTGTGTGTGGGTGCCCTATATGAGACAGCCATTATATTCCAATGATACATTCCAGTAAATATGTCTAGATG
Source organism: Ambastaia sidthimunki (assembly GCA_036877625.1). Taxonomy (NCBI): domain Eukaryota; kingdom Metazoa; phylum Chordata; class Actinopteri; order Cypriniformes; family Botiidae; genus Ambastaia; species Ambastaia sidthimunki. Next base: position 20,741 of record JAZGTK010002663.1, on the reverse strand, counting down.
CGTTTTAGACTTTCTTTTACTTAAAATTTTTAAGGTGATATATAGAAGCAGAACACCAAGTTCCTGCTCGTGAAACATGATCTCTTGGGGATCATTGGGGATGACTTGAATTTTTTCTCATGAGTAAAAGTTTGGAATCATTGTAATTTCTCAATCTTTCCGAGATGTGAGATGTTTTATACCCGGGGTCATGATGGATGTGTGGAACAGCACATCCTTACCTGAGACATTTTCAGCCTCAATCTGTCAAGATGTATAATTTCAACCTAAAAATCATGACAGTTTAATTTTAGGCATCTCTGACAGGCATACAAACACAGCACATGCTGTTTGGGAGAAATTAGCACCTCTTGAGTTATCAGGGCAATTGCACACTGTGATTCAGTACGTTGATGCACACGGCAGAAGCTTTTATCCAAAAACACTTACTGTGCATTCAAGATATAACATTTCTCAGTATGTGTTCTCTGAGAATCAAACCCACAACCCATAATTCAACGCTTTACCAGTTAAGCTACATAAATTCCAGAGAAGCCGGTCCAGATGTGCTTTTTAAAATCCAATTTGCTGTATTGCCAGTTCCAAACAGATCTGGCTCGTTCTGTTCCTTTAAAAGAACTGTTATGTTTGTACCCAACAAACTCCACCACAGATTTCTGTAGTGCATAAGCACTCTTACAGTTTAAAGGGTGTGAAAACGAGGAAGGTGTCTGTTTTTCCTTATATTGCCACAGATCAGCAGTATGTGTTTAGGCTGAGGTAAATGTCAGATAATCTACCACCCACTGCTAGCAGCTTCTGTAACACAGGACACGCAGCGACGCCCCAATTTTATGCTTCAGTTTAATGAAGCGTGTTGTTAACAGTTCAGCTGTGAGTTATTATCAGGAGCCGAGGTGGACTTCTGAATTATGTAAGATGTTTTGTGTACAAGCCTGATCTGCTGGGTTAGGACAGAGTCCTTGAGGCAAGCATGCATAGACTCTGAGTAAATAATTTACACACAGACTTGGGTACAATAGTGCAGTCCTGAAAAGCAAATATTAAATAAATGGGGACTGTAGGGTTTTTGCATTTCCTTAAGCAATTGAAAGTTAGTTGAAATGGGAAGCAGGATTGTACGTTCTTCAGGAACTGAGCTGATAGTAAAAGCAGATCTAAGTTGTTTCCCCTCCAGTGAACTTCTAGTCATATGTGAGTCTTCTCTCCTCAGTCTGCCAGGACTCCTCAGGCTTATATAATCCAGATCTGGCCTCATTTGTAGCACTGAGCAGCTCTGAGATCTTACCCGGATTAAAGACCCCTTAACGCTTGCAATCTGCCAAAGGGTCTCTTACAGCCCAGTAGTGAATGGGGGGGTTTGGAAGGGTCTCATACTCCATTTAAAATGAGCTCTGGAATACAGGTGATTTTTGCCAAGCACTGAATTACTGACAGAGGGGAGGCTGAGTCTATTTGTCACAGGGATGCTGTCACAGGGGCTTTTATCTAATTTAAGTATAAGGTTTTGGTTTAAAATGACCGTTATTCTCTTTTGAATTTTGAAGCTTTAAAGCTGCAATTTGTAACTTTTGCCTCTCTATCGCCATCTCTGTTTGAAACATAAAATTGCAGGTTACTTTGTTATTTTCTTTATGTATGTTGAAGTCAAGCCGACAGCTCAAATAATAAATCATTATCATAAACTTACCGTTGCAAATTGGGGTAAGATGAAAGTTTTGAATACTGATCTGTTGTGTACTTGCCAAATAACTGTTTTTTTTTGTCTGTTTTTAACCAAAAATGTTATGGATTGCAACTAACTATATAATTAAAATATTACTTGTTTAATAAACTGTGTTCGTAGGTTTTAAAAAAAGTTGTCATTATTTTTCCATGTTACTGTTTTTTTTTTACTTTAAATCCTTATTGGAAAAACTAAAAGCAACAACAAGTATATAAATGAGAGACTTTTAAAGAAAAACTCTGATCAAATAGCCATTTTCAAAGCAAATATTGCAACCTCTGTTAAGTTCCTAGTAAACAGGTGGACACGTCTTCTCTACCTTATTGTATTACCAAAAATGAGGCATCACTTTCCCAACAGCAATGAATTGCACAGCACAAAACGAAACTCTTCTGTTTCACCTTTTCTGTCCACTTGAATGGCAAATGTGCCTTAAGCTTAATTAACTCTATACTGGGTAAAGCCAGAGGTAAGGTTTTAATGAGCAACTCTCTGAGACATGAAGAGAAATTGTTCCAGTAATTCTTCCAGTAAGCACAAAATGTATCGCTAATAAGAAAAAGTGCAACAGCTTTCTTGCTTTGTCTCTGAACAGTCCTGCATCTATTTTTGTTTGTATTTACACCTACAGCATTCGTTGTTTTGTAACTCAGAGAGAAAGTAGACATACTGATCAAATGTACTGTAACTTAAATGCACTGTAAGTTACTTTGGATAAAATTGTCTGCCAAATGCGTAAATGTAAATTAGATCTTTTATATCAAGATAAAAGATGCTGTTGCTAAACACAAAGATTAAATCTAAATGCTGACCTGACATGATTCCCTGAAATTAAAAGCAGGTTGGCTTTTATGCTTTCAAAGCTAGTTTGCTATTGCTAGCCTCTGTGAAATTGCCTACCTCATTTTTATTAAATGCTGCATATCCGCATGAAACTGAGGCTGTTCACTATGTATTTGAATGTGGCCCAAATCTGACACAACTGTCTAACAAAACTGACAATGAGAACTCCAATGCAGAGTTATAGCATCACTTCTATTCAGTGTCAGTCTTTAGTTTTTGTTTTAACATCCTGTGCCTCAGAAATGATGTCACCATTCTCCATTTTCAACCCCTCCCATCCAGCCGCCTGTCATACAGAGACACAATCCAATCAATTTTAATTTCATGTTGAATTAAAAAAATCAATGGCAGGCGTGAACATAGCCTGAGATGTTCCTTAGCTTTTTGGACATTATGTCTGTAGCTGCTGTAGAAGTTTAATTGAGGCCGTCTACCTCTGTATTTTTCAATTCCTGTCTTTTTATTCTACAATATTCAGTGCAGGTTCTGTCAAAACACTCTTAAAGTTTAAGCGTGAGATCATCTGTCAGAAGCGAACGACACTGAACTGGGTTCAGAACCAAAAGATGTTCTTGAAATTCTGTCTAGTTTAGATCTTCGCAGAAGCTGAAATATTTCTGCTGTATTGTTCTTTTTTGGTTGAAGCAACGGCTTAACAGATATGAGATTTGGTTTCAAAACAGCCACAGGATTTCAACAGCAAGTTATTCTGAGATTTAATTTAAGAACATCTCGTCCATATATACTGAATAGTGTGCTGAGATTTCAGGTTCCAATTTCAGTGCAACATTAGACACGTTTAGTAACACATTGTTCCATCTGTAATTTGTTCAATTTGCACAGAAAACCACAGAAATGAAATTCAATATGACACGGCGACAATGAAATCATGACAGTGACTTACAAAAGCATGAAATAATTGCTGTTTTCTGTCAACATTAGCCACAAATTTTTATACAAGAAATAAAACGAGAGGAAACAGTTATGTACTGCAGCAACTACTGATTTTGCATAACAATGTCTTCAGTCCGCCTGAAGCCCTGCATGAAATTTTCATTGGCATCTGCTGAATAGCAAACTCTTGTGTAAAAAAAGAGGGTTGGTTTGTTGTTCTTCAGAAGTCACGCATCAGAAATCTGATGGAAAGTAGACTGGTGAGGGGGAAGGAACTTCATATTTGGCTTACACTGCATCCCTGTAGTTGTCATCTCCCACGACACTCTCATGGCGTTTCTCATTAGCTGACGTGGGTGTTCGGTTGCCAGGAACATTTAAAGGGAGTTGACAATATTGCACAGCAGCTGTGACCTATAGGCTATAGGGTATATACATATTGTGCTTTTACTGCATAAGATCATGTACTGCATACATTAAAACCATATACAAAGACAACTTTAAAGCAAACCTTATATAATCACCAAATAAAACAAAAACATTTCACCCTGTTTCCAACACGAAAAGTCTATAAAGTCATCGTTTAACTTTAAGCCTGGACTGTCAATATAAATTGTACAAAATATGTTCTTAATATAATTTAAACAGAAGTGCATAGAAGTGCAACGTTTGCAGGACTGATGCATGATTTAAGTATCATTTATGACAAACATGGAAGAATGTATACATACACAAATCATAGGAATACAATGAAATAGAAATATACACGTGAACTATCAAGACATTTTAAAGAGTCACTTTTAAACTCTCCCAGATCATGATGAATGAGTGACACTGAGAGAGTTAAAGGAGATTCAGAATTATTATTTTTAATATTCATGACATCTATGAGGATATGGGCTGAATCTCACACAGACATGTCACATCTACCCCAAAATCAAAAGAAAACGCTGTTTACATATGAAGCCTATTTTGGGGACCATTATATTGTTTACAGTATGGTAACATTTTGGTTGGAAATATGCTTGAATATTTATGGCATAGGCATAAAAATAAGTTTATAGTACAAAAATAAAATTCATTTTCTTTATGCAAAACACCATTTCTGTTGGTTTTGGGGAGGAAATATGAGCCAGACATGTTCTCGAGAGGTTTCACCCCATGATCTTTAAAATAAAAGTAGGACATACATGTATTTCAGAACTGGGTGAAGGTTGTTCTTTTCTCATGAACCTCCAGATAGTCTGGTTCAAAATGAAGCTTTGCTTTGAGTTCCCAGTACTCACTTCTGTTGGGCTCTATGTAGACGGTAGCTGGTGTAGAGCAGTACACCATGGTCTGTGGTATCCTTTCTGGATTCAAGTACTGATGTCTCGCATCAAAGTCTGGCCCACAGTGAGATGATGCATGTGTGCCATGCTTGCATGCTAAATTACCCCTGTAAGACGCTTGCTGGTCCCTAGCCAAGATATCTCTGTAAAAGTAGTTGTCGTCCAAAAGAGGAGATCGTCTGTTGAGAGTATCTGGAGTGCTAGCGCTGAACTCTGAGCTTATCGCGTTGCTCCCCACCTCTTCATCTGAGTTGGATGCCAGAGCTCTGTTGAGTTCTTCAAAGTCTCTGTAACCCTCAATTGCATTCTCCTCGCTGGGACTGTAGGGGATGTTTTTTGCTATGCTCTCTGCTGCAGGTGGTATGTACTCATAGACGTGGCCCGCGGAGGTTCTTGACTTTCCAGTTGCCCTGTCGTTGTATACCGTATTGAAGGAGCTCGCATTGGTGGAAAGCGTAGCCAAACGCTCTGACTTTTTGCGACGTTTCATTATGACAGCAAAGAGCCCAGCGGCGACAAAAACAGATAATATAAAAATGAGCAGTAAAGCGAGAATAAGAACTGAGAGGGGGACTGCAGGATATTGTGTATCATAATCCAAGGCTGTTTCTAAGGTGATGGTACTGCCAGGGAAAGATTCCTCTGAGGGCGGCTCAATGGAAGACTGAACATTTGAGTGTTCTGGGCAGAGATGAGAGGAGTGAATGTACCGCATATCTTCTCCTGAGAGCCTCTGTGGAGATTCACAAATGATAGTGTTAACCACAGTGCCAGGACTGAGCTGCTCCAACCAGTTCTTCATGTCCAAAGCAAGACATGAGCAATCCCACGGGTTCTCAAACAGATCTATTTGTACCAGTGATGTCAGCTCTTCTAATACACCACCAACTGGCAGAATGCGGAAGTGGTTGCTGCGTAGACTTAATCGTGCTAGATTTAAACCATCAAAGATTCCCACTGGCAAAGTCTTAAGAAGGTTGTTGTTGAGAAAAAGCAACTGAAGGTTGGGTGCTTGCTGAAAGGCACCTGCTGCTATCTCACGGATGACATTATATTCCAGATAAAGAAACTGGAGACTTTGTAGCCCATAGAACATTTCTTCAGTGAGGTGCTCTAGTAAGTTCCCGTTCAGGTAAAGCCTTCTCAGATGTACGAGCTGTCCAAACGTTCGATCGTGAATGACGGCTATACGATTGTTGCCTAAGTGAAGCAAATCTAAACTGGTAGATCCGGTGAAGTCTGAACTGCACACAGAAGAGATGTAGTTTCCTGTGAGATACATTTTTTTGGGGTTGTATGGTTGGGGATTGAGATCTGAGATGCTCTCGATTTTCCTCTCTTGACAGTTAACGTTTAAACCAAGATCTGAGATTTGGAGATTGCAAGTGCAGACGCTGGGACAGTTCAGGTTCACTGGAGATTTTGTTTGGTAGGCCAACATTGGGCCATAGTTCTGTGGTTTGCTGGAGGGTATTCGAGAAGTGGGTTTGACACGTAACTTTCCAGATGAACGGCTGCTTTTTGTTGCTTTTGTGGAGCGTAAGATGGTTGAAGACGCGAAGGCGGCCATCACCGAAGCTGGTGTGGTTCTGTAGAGAACTTCGCTGCTGTGAGCTGGTTCTGCACGCATTTCATATTCTGCGATGGCTCTGCGGGGACACAGTTCCTGTTTGGAGATTTCATCGAGGTCTCTTCCATGCAGCCGGAAGGGCGTCTCGCACACCACGTCTCCAACTAATGCTGTGTAGGAGATACTATCAAGCCAAGCTTTGAGAGCAATGAGTTCGCAAGAGCAATTCCACGGGTTGTCCTCAAGTTGTAACTCCACAATGTGACTCAGGTGTTCCAGAAGGCCATTATAGGGAAGCACTTTAAGTTGATTTCCTCTCAGGTCAAGATGAGTTAGAGGAGCAAACTTAAAAATGTTGACTGGCAGAGCAGACAGTAAATTGTCATTCAGAATGAGAACCTCCAGATGATGTAAATTGCTGAAGGCTTTAGGTTCAATATGGCTAATGTAATTATAATCTATCTGTAGGTACTCCAGGCTCTCAAGCCCAAGAAACGTATCGTCCTGTAGCGCTTCAATTTTGTTATTGTTTAGATGGAGCCTCTTTAATCCCTGGAGCCCATTAAATGCCCCAGGTTCGATTTCTGATATATCATTATTACCCAGATGTAAAATAGTGAGTCCCTCAAAATTAACAAAATCATCGAGTGAGATTTTCTTGACCAGATTCCCTGTGAGCAGAAGATGATACGCAGTCAGCTGTAACGGTGTGACATCTGAAAGATTGTTAATTCCTCTGTTTTCACAGTTGGCTGTTAGAATCCCATCTCTCTCCTCACACACACAAAGGCCTCCACATATATCTCCATAGACATCGAACATTTCAATTAAACTGAACAACGTAGCAAAAGATGATATGGCTAATATCCACATGTTCATGACGATGGATGGTTGTTGAGCAGAGATGTTTTCTGTCACCTAAAGAGAGAAAAAACAAATGTGTTAATTAATGAACACATTTCTGTTGGTTCTAAAAATCAACTCTGTCACTTGGTAAATGCTGGTTAAAAATCATTCACTCATCACTGAAAACGAAAGAGTGCAAGGTGAACACAACCCAGGCAACATTAAACAGGTTCATTTGCAAGAATGTGTTTTGCGCAGTGATTACCGGCTGCCAAAACACCTTTTAAGCAATTAAATAGACATTTAAAACCAAGCTGATATATTTTCCTATTCTGCATTCTGTAAATCATGCCAATAATATATCATTCCTTATTCTGTGCAGTACACAAAGCAAAACCAGTTGAAACTCATACTCACTGAAGTCTCATACTGGCATCAAATATAACTGTAGGCAAACTCCCTCCTGATAAACTCATAGTAAAGGTAATTATACTTTTAACAAAATATGAGACAAAATCCATTGCTTCAACGTTACTGTTCTTACTTTAATATATGCGAAACAATTGACCCGTAGGAGCTATACGTCCACTTACCGTCTATATGCATCTACCTATTTATCAGATGCAATAATCAGTCCACATCACTGTTTATTCGTCTCTATGGAAATCGTCTATACAAGGACAAGGTAAAACAAGCTTGGAAATAAAGAGAGAGATGAGCAACGTTTAACGCCGTTTCTCTCTCTCTCTCTCCCACATGCACACAGATGCACAAAGAGAGAGAGAGAGAGAGAGAGAGAGAGAGAATTAACACACAAATAGACTCCATTGCTTTTAAATGCGTTTCGTATTATTTATAGTACTACTCAATGGTATTATATAGGGTATGTTTTGATCTATCGATGTCTCTTCTGTGATGTGTCAGACATGAGAGTGATCGACACCTGATATCAGAACATTCAACCTCATCCAACCATCAGCCCTAAGTTTCCACAATTACTTCTTTACGTTCATCGACGTCAATTAATTCAAGACATTTCACTCAACAACGACTGCAAATGTATCAGCTTACCCGCATTTACCGCAGAACCAAACCAGTATCTCATCTGGATTTGTTTATTCTCCAGTGTATCTTCTGATGCTTTGATTTCTATCTGGATCACACAGTGGTCTCAGAGCTCATGAGATGATCCGTGGACCCTCAGGAGAACATCTCCGTACCAGCGAGAAGACTCGACCATCGCCACAGAAAAGCTACAGCCCACAAATGTGGGAGGAGAAACACAACAGACCTGATATGATGCTGATGAGGAGGACGATGAGGAATAATATAAAATTAAATCGCAGTTCTTTTTAAATGAAGATTATTACGCCTGCGTGCGTCAATGAAAGATAGAAATGGCCATTATACAGCCTTTGGACCTTTAAACATCTTAATGTCATTGCATTAGATATATTACAATATATCAACAGCGTCATTTACATTAATGAAAACCCAGACATAATGTTCAAGCATAATGTATAATGTCTGCTTAAATTGTAGGCAGCAATATTGCGACACTTTGTGACTGTCAAATGTTAGTGTGTCATGTCTATACTTAATATGTTGTAGGTGTAACAACTACACCTGCTTTAACTTATAAAGGGACTTTAGACATCCACAAAAAATCATCTTGACACTAGTTGAAGAAATATTATTGTAAAAAAATTTATTTATCTAATGCAATAAGATTCAGCCATTTTAATGTAAATATATATAGACTTAATGTAAATATATAGTTTATATAATAGACTACCACCTGTTTTGTATTGTATATTTTTTATGGTTGTAACTGGGAAAGGTATGTTCGGTTGGTTTGGTTATTTTACTCAATGTGTCATAATGAATCTTACTGAATAACAAGCAAATGTTTAAAGGTGGAACACAAACTATACTGCATATATTCTTCAACATTTCTCAATCATCTCTTGATAAAGAATAATGCTTGTAGCTTAAGACATTTCTTGTTAAGATAAAGCAAATGTTTGTGTTGCTTGTCTGTGAAGAACAGAGGAGTACAGCTATGTCAGATGTGTGGGCTGTTTTATATCTTATACCACACACACACAAACACACACACACACACACACACACACAGTATATTCTATCCCATAACCCTCATGAAACCTTTTTACAATTTTAAAAAAGCATCATTTTGCATGTTTAACAATCGATTTAGTTATTGTTGAGTGAAATGTCTTATTTATTGACATTTGGTCACACACACATTTGCTCTTAGGCTGTACTGATGTGAGGAAGCACATATTTATTTATTTGTTTGTTTGTTTATATATAATTTTAGATCTCTGGAGAATCAGGCGTTTGGCTGGAGAACCATATGTGGTCCTTCACATCTGTGCAGAATAACAGCAATCAGCCTCTCTGTGGGGGGACCACCTGTAGCCAGTCACATGACTGAGGTTTTCTGGCTGTTTTGTTATTAGAGCACTGTCAAGGGCAAAACATAAAAATAAACGACCTCTTATTTGTAAACTATACACAAAATCAATATTTTAACCACATTTAGAAGGAACTGGGTGCACAGTGGGGTCAGATGTAACTGAGTCAAAAAAACAATTATTAAAGTACTGGGCAGTAATACTATACATTTTGTTATATTCAAAGTGAGTGTGCAAATATCAACAAAAACACATCAGTCATTCTTTGATAAACTCACAGCTCAGTCTGAACATGAATAGCAGTTTAAATCTTGTGCTTAAATATCTCAGCATCTTATTTTTTAACTGCACTGTTCACAGGCATAAAGCAATCAAGGGCATCTCTAAATCTGGGATTTAAGATGATTTTCATAAAGTCACTTATAAATTTAGGCCTCGCGGTTTGTTGTGGGGGCTTATTTCCAGGATACAGATTTCTGTGCTTTTATCTGTGAGAATTTGTAAAGCCGGTCAAACTGCAACAGGCCATTTCAACCAGCACTTGACTTGTCGGGCAGTCAGCAGTGTTGTAGTCGAGTCCAGATCGAGTCAAGTCCTGCTCAAGACGAGTCCAGCTCCGACTCGGATAAGCTGGATTCGACTACAACACTTGCAGTCAGTGACCGGACTGTGAGACTGTCTCAATCTGAAACACAATGAGCGTCATGACAGATCGTCTATGACATGCGCACGTTTACATTTCTGACACAACTTTTCTTAGCTGCCGCACACACCCAGCAATGACTGAAAATGGGCTGTGAATCACAATTGTTGGCCATTAGGTCCAGTCCCACTAAGCATTCAGCTCCTATCAGCTTCAAATACAATCCGTAAAAGAAGTGTTATAGTACGAGGATAAAATGATCTGACAATGGGCTCCAGGCTTGATTGTCAAAGTGCATATTGGTGGAATAAAAAAGGTCAGCAATCTGTGGCCTGTGAGACGATGTGTTTCTAATTAATAGTGAACGAGGTTAAACAACCGGGTTTTTAATATTAAACCAGTTCCACATTAGTTCTGATTATTTGCATTATTCAGTTTATTATATAACTTAAGAATTAGGTCAATTAATATTTTTTTATCATTAAGATGAGCTACTGGCTATTGTTTGTAATGGTACGTGTTTTTAAAACTTGAAGTTCCACATTCAGTCTCAGAAAACGCTGCTACGTTTTGGGTTTAGGAAAAAGAGGTACTGTTTTTAGGCTGCTAATAGGCCTTCATATTGCATACTCAGATATTATTTTGACATAAGTCATATCTCATTTGTGGCTCCACTACTGACACGTTGAATAGGTGTTTTCTTTGCAGCCTAAATTGGGTCATGCCTGCAAAAACAATGAGACACCACAGCAATGTCTTTACTCGTCTCCAACTCATCCAGCATCTCTTAAATAAATGACAGCAGATGTAAAAACAAAATAAAATAGGGCATCGTGTTCTCTGTCCCATCAGTCTGTTTATTCGACATCTGCTTATAAATGAAGCTGATGACACAATGGGAGCGTGTGTGATATGTGAGCGCGCTCTGCTGGTTAAAGTCACACATTAGATTCAAGTTTCTGCGTTTGCATCAACTCTGGGATCTGCACACGAAAACAACAAGGTAATTTTTAACCTGAAAGACAAATATTAACACATGTCTCCATAACATCCCGATCGATGCGTTTCTCGTGTAACTGTACATGCAGCGCAACATCAACAATGAACGATAGTGAAGATGTTTGACTAAATGTTTTGAACTAAACTAGGTAAACACAGATTACCATGAGGTCGAAAACATCTGTATTGCTCCCATATCTCTGTTCAGTCATGCATATGTGTGTATGAAGTCAAAGATGGTTTAGTTTAGGTTTATACCTCTCTGTTGTATCCGCTGAGACATTGTTGGTGAACTTGAAGCAAATGGTGATATTGAGCATGAGAAAAATCCGGTGTAAACTCATGATGGCGCTGTTTTACTGCTGTATTTGATATGAGAGCCTGTAAACAACTAGCCTTTCCCCCTTTACTGGTTATTTGTTGTATTTGACTATTATTTTTCAGTCTCTTATTTTTAATTGTTGCAGGTTTGGATCCATAAGTGGAAAAATAAACTGTAGATCAGAACCAATACAATTATTATACAAACCAGTATAACCCTTTATAGTGGAATTTATATATACATCCATTTGATATCTGTCAGATTGTAAGAAGGTTGTATTATGTAAGAAGGTGTATCATGTGTGCAGTGTGTATCTGATTTAGAGGTTAAATGTTGACGTGTAGCTTCTGCTTGGTGACATTTCTGGTGGGCTCAGCTTTTGAGAATCAAGTAATTAAACAGCAGCTTGATAATGACTTGATGGATTTAAACACAAAGCAAATATGGGACTCTTAGGTCTTCACAGACCACCATAAACATGCAAATAAGACTTAAGCTCATATAGAGCAACTGAGCTGAAATTACACTCCATTCAAAGCGTATACAAATTACTCAATAAGCTTTGTTGCCACAACAAAAGCAATAGATAGTTATTGTTATTGCACTCATTGATAATGTTGACGTTTATTTCCAAGCGAATGTGACTTTTAATTTGTAGGAATATTATTCCGAGATTTGTGATAGGTTTTGTGAGTGTAGCCGAAGAGTTTGTTTGGAAACATTAAATTGCTCCAGTCTTTAAATCAGCTCTGTGGCATGTTTACCCTATAAATGCCTCTCTTTAATTAAAATGTGAGTTTTGCAGTTTTGAAATGTCAAATCTAAGTCTTATGAAAGCTGTTTGTGTGTGCATGGTGATCTCAAAGAGGCTGTTACAGCAAATTTGATTTACCAATCCAGCCATCCGGGGAGCATTTAAAATGATGTCTTGTCACAAACGTTATGAGGGAATTTGGTTACAAATTGGTTGAGGTGAAAGAAAGGCACAAAAACCCTTTAGGGCAATTTCTAATCATTCAGTGTTTCATAATTTCTTTCTCCTGGTCTTTACTGGCACATGATAGTGTTTTGTAGTGTTGTGTTGTTGTGTAGTGTTGCACATTTAATGCCTGTCCAGCTTTTCATTAAAACTTGAAGTGTTAATGTAGTTTAACATGCAGTACAAGTCATCTCTTAATATTTGCTCAAAATTGCATATAATAGCATGGTGATTTTTTGAAACCACAACAGAAAATAAGGTACTACAAATGCACAACATTTGTATTCGACCTTCCAATTGCATTCAAATATCTGCTTCTTTTGGAATAAAAAAAGCACCTTTTGTAAATGTCACTGCATGGTCGGATAACCCACCTGTGGAAGTTCAGCATCCTTCCCGTAATGGGCATAAATCTGAAACATAATTACCGCATTTCAAAGCGGTTACGCTGATGCAGAAATAATTGAGCAATTTTCTTTCCTCATAAGGCATGATATGGATAAATTATCTTCTATTATAGTCGGACGAACCCATGGCTTATATTTCTGAGGCCTGTTTAGTTTAATCTTAATAAAACCAATGCGTTCGATAAAGATCATAAACTCTCATAGAGCCGCTTTCGGTTGCCACTGAATGATCATGAAATAAATGACTCGACTAAAGCCTAATATTGAGCCCTTATCTTCCTTTAGAAAGAAAGTCCAGGCTGTTAGTGAACGTCTTACCCTGTGTTCTCTGAATGGACAACAGTTCCGTGTTTCTGCATAAATTTTTAAGATCATTTACTGCATGATAAACATTTTTAATGCAATTAATGCAAACCTCCAAACCGATCGTACTTGACTTGTAACAGATTTGAAAGCTGTTGTTGTTTCTTTCTGATTCAGAGCACATTTAACAGTTGCACATGTTTGCATTTAAACAAAACATATTTTTAGATGAAACAATGATGTCTAATGGGAGAGTAACTTTGTGCCTTGTGTCTAAGCATGTATTTAAAGTGTAAAGTGGTTTAAAAAGCTGCAAATCTGTTGCTAATTTAGCCTGGCACCCTCGGTTCTGACCTATATGGAAAACACTGAAAGAAAATACAATAAACCATTTCATGTTGTATTGATCTTTTTGTGCAGTTGCCCTTCATATCCAATTGGAAATCTGTCATATCCTATCAGCTATGAGCAATTACTAACCAAGGCTTTTCCTTTTGTTATTTGCACAAGTGAAAACATCCCTTTAGGCCAAAGTGAAATGAAAGAATTTTTTTTCGCCTTTTTATTTATTGTCCACGTTTTTTTCTGAAAATTCACATTTCAGAACAACAGAGCAGATAAGATGAATGCTTCATGCCTTTTTTATTGCAGTAGGTTATTCCTTTTCTGGAATTACACAGCCTTCATAATAAAAGCGTACTCTTGCATGGTTGGTGCGCGAGTCGTTCTAATGAGAACAGACACAACTAGTTTATTCCGGAGGGATTAAACGCAATTACGGATTTTTCACTGTCTGTTTAACTAAGAACAGGCCGGGAAAATGTGTGTACCTCAAACCCAAATAGTGGATGTAAAACAAATGAATAAAAGTATCTGTGATGAGGCTGCGTAGCTGTTTCTATACCTGCGAGTTTAAGGATTTAGCAAGTCAAGTCATTTTGATTTGTATAGCCATTTTACATTTTTAAAGCAGCTTTACAAAATCAAACTGGCTTGAACGTCTTAAAGTCTCTGAGCAGTGAAGTCAAACTGTTATATTTTTGTCTTTAGGGCCCCAGTGAGTAAGACAAGGGAATGAGAAAGTCTTTAAGATGTTAGTTGTGCAGAAGAGAAACCTTGGAAGAAACCAGTCTCTGATGGGGTGGGGTTAGTTCTCCAGAGCATAAGATGATGCCTGTATAATCTCACACACCAAGCGCTTTAACACCACTAATATGGCCAATTGTGTGTCTTTCTAAGCCTCATTTTCAACATGTTGTTGACTGCTGCAGTACAAACCAGCTAATCCAGAAAAGACCATATGTTAAAAATAATCAGACGGCTCTTAAGAGAGGATCTGTGGACTTAACACTCGTGTGTTTGCATTGTTTGATAATTCTTTAACCCTTAATCCGTAAGGCAAGATGTTCTTAAGAACCAGGCTACATGCATTGAAGTACTTTTATATATATTAGTTGATAAATATTCAAGATATGTGTGATTGTGACATTATTTTTTTAGAGAAAAGAAACAGTTTGTGGCCATTTTGTTTTAAGTTTTTATAATATTTACACGACTGAATTATTCCAAAACAGAATATAAATATATGGAGTTAAACTTTTAATAATCAAACCAAAAGACCTTCTAGCTAAACAACAACAGCTCTAAAAGAAACCAAAACACTTAATTAATTGCTAAATTATTTACAAAAAGTTCAGCATTAGTGGTACATAAAAAGTTCAGTTTTCACTGAGGGATAAAAAAATCCTTATTAAAAATGTACAAACCAAAGAAAAAATATTTACATTAACTTAATTCGCACAGTTCACTCATGTCTTTCTCTTAAATTAACGTAAAAAACGTTAATTTGTATTATGACAGTTTGGTGTTCTGAGCACTGATCATTATAATCTACAGTAACAAATCACTTCAGTCAGTCACTTCAGATTAAAAGGTTGTAGCAATTTCACATGCAGCTGAGACGGCTTCTGTTGGCTCTTCAGTCATTGGTCTCATCAGATGAACGGAGTGTGAAGACAGAGTTCCAGATCTGGAGAACATCTGCAACGTGTTGGTTTTATTATGGTTCTCTCTCCTGGAATGACCGTTACCATGGGTCATGTTGTAGACCGGAGCAGAGGAAAAACCGATTGTGTAGGTGCTGCCGGGTGGGACGTCCATGTTCTGAGTTGAAATAACACACTGTTTATCTTTGCAGTCCCCCGCAGACCTGAATGAACCTTCAACAAGAAAACAGACATAAATATAGTAAAAACAAACGTATCTGCAGAATTGTTTTCGGAGAATAATTTGAGTTTATTCTTTTCTACCCCATTGGCAAACGGCTTGTCTTGTTAGTTGTATGCTTAAAAAACATTTTGCAAGTTAAACTAATTTAGGACATATTCTTATAATAGAATATATTATATTTTTTGAAGCTTTAGTTGTCCAGTGCTGCTTTTCAGATAAATGTATCTTCTGTGGATCCCCTAAAATTAAAATTAATTAACCATAGTTTAATTAACCGTAGTTAACCATAGAAAATTAACCATAGTTATACTACAGCCTACAAAAAAATATGGTTAAACTTGAACCATGGTAACCACAGATTAGTCACGGTTTTGCTACTAAAACCATGGTTTCACCATAGTATTTGTAGTACAACTGTGCTTATATAAATTGGAATCAATGTGCCAAAAAAACACGGTTACTCCACTCAACCGTGGTTAATTTCGTGGGGCAGTTTGGTAGCAAGACACAACTGGTGAAGAAAACGATTGCAGTGTAACTGGTTAGTCCGGATAAAACGCTGGTGCGGACGCGACGCTCTGTCTGATATCTGCACGTACTTTTGCTCATTGGCTGAAATGTCGTCAGGCTTCTCTTGAGGGCCACTGCGCTGCTGTCGGAGTCGCTGTCATTAAAGTCACTATCTCCTCTGCCGCTGTCTCTCAGGCTCAGCTGGTCTGTGCTGATGATGCCACTGAGCAGAGAATCAAAGCTGTTAGCGAGCACAATCTGATTATTGATATTACCCTGCAGAACAAAATACTGTATTCACTCAGACGTGAGTAATGTGCCACCATCTCTTATGGTTTGTGGCCTTGTGTAAAAGAGACATTTTCCACAGTGTCTGGACAATGGATGGAAAGTGACCTATTTACATATATGGAGCATGTTAATGTTTTGTAGACGTGTATCGGTCCGTTGTGCTTTGTTAGGAAGCGTAAACGTGACCTTAGTGCACATAAAACGAAATTACAGTGAGGTCCAAAATTCTAACAGCACATTAATTATATTGTGACTTTTAAGGTTGTGCACTATTTTTAAGTCACTCATCAAATGTAAGAAAACCTGAGATCTTTGTACAAAAAAATCTGATTTTCTTTGCCTCCATAGAAACACACAAGGCGATCTGTGTAACATTCTCAGATTATGTTTGGGTAACATGGATAATCAGATAATCAGAGAGGATAATCAGTTCATGTTAGCTCAAGTGCTGGATTTTATCAAAGCTTGAGCAATACTAAGACAATCTTCATGTAGATTTTCCATTCTCAGTCACGCTAATCATCACGTTGCTAGAATAATTTGTAACTTGTTAAAATGTAATTAATAAAAAGCATTGTGTACCAAGTACATTTTTAATAAAAATACTTTTTTTTAAAATTGTGATAGTTTTCAAATAATGATTGGAATGGAAACTTTGTTTACAGCTGGTTTTAAGTGCAACCATTCTTACCTTCTTTGTAGACAGTATTTTTCATCTTGCCATAAAAATGTTTGTTCGAAAGGTTTGCATGGCAGGAATAGCTGTGAAACAAAGTGTTAAAGTTAATATGCTGGTTTAAAGGGAATCAGAATAACTTCAAACAGAATGTGCAAAAACACTCACCTTTTCCTCCAAGTTCAGGCTCTTATCTTCATAGAGGCAATGGTGTATTGAATCTCCTTCATTTGGAAGGAAAACATTCGACCCACCGCATATATTTGTGGTGACCGTGTCGCTCTTAGAAAGTGGGGTTGATCCGTACAGACCATCTCTCCCGTAATTTCTTCGTCTGCGTCTTATTTTGCAGGCAACAAGTAGAATGACCATCGCAGTCAGTAACAGCACGCAGCCCCCGGTGAAGGCACCAATAACCACCGTCCAAACATCAAAGCCCAGAGTCTCTTCATCCTTAGATCGGAGTAAAATAACCACCTGGTCTTCTTGAGAGCCCGTGTCTGTCACCACAAACCGAAAAGTAGCTGTGCTTGAAAGAGGCTCTCTGCCATTGTCCACAACAGACACCTTGATCTGCAGAACATCTCCACATGATGCTGTGAGGCTTTCTTTCAAAACAATTTCACCAGTCTTTCTGTTAATGAAGAACAGTTGTGCATGATCCTCTAGAATATGAAAGCTCAGTTCGCTGTTTTCTCCACTGTCTTCATCTTGAGCGGTCATTCGTAAAGCTAGATAACCACTCTGGGCGTTTAGGGGTATTGGGATGTCAGCTGATTGGTTCCTTAAGACTGGGTATGTAAAATATGGATAGTTGTCATTTTCATCCACCACACGGATTCGTACTGAAGCAGTGCTGGATAGAGGCAAAGAACCTTTGTCAGTGGCCTTAACGATGAACTCGACTTCTTTTAGAGCTTCAAAATTAAACGATCGCAGCGTGTACAGAGACCCAGAGAGAGGGTCTATTGACACGAACGTGGATATTGGTTCACCATTTGGCATTGTGCCTTCAACAAGACTGTACAACACTTTTCCATTTTTGCCACTGTCCAGATCCCGTGCGACCACTGTAGTTATGTATGAGCCCGGAATATTGTTTTCCATTACTGAGACATCATAAACGGCTTTCGTAAACAACGGGGCATTGTCGTTCTCATCCGTGATACGTATTGTATAGTGCTTAATGGTTTTAAAGGGTGGCGTTCCCAAATCCTCAGAAATCACAGTGAGATTGTACTCTGAAATTGTTTCTCTGTCCAAAGTTGTGGTCGTAACGATCATAAATGTGTCGCTGTATGCTTGTTGCAGCTTAAAATGCTCATGTCCTTGCAGACTGGTGTGGACGTAACCATTGGGTCCGGAGTCTTTGTCTGAGGTGCTAACAAGAGCCACAAAACTCTCCTGGGCTGCAGCCTCTGTGATGAAGGCCACACCATCACTTGTGGAGGTCATGGGCTTAATGCTGATCTCTGGTGCGTTGTCGTTAACATCAATAATGTCTACAATCGCCCTGCAGGTAGATGAAACTGAATTGGCACCTAGATCAGAGGCCTGAATATGTAACTCATATGACTTCTTTTTCTCATAATCGACAGAGTCTTTGAGGGTCACCTCTCCTGAGATGAGATCAATCTGGAAGACGCGTGTCACATCAGATAAAGAGCCTTCAACAAATCCATAAACCACCTCCCCATTAATTCCAGCATCAGGGTCGAAGGCGTGAACCTTTAGTACACGGGAGCCAATAGGCAAGTCTTCGTTCAGTTCGACTTTCATTGAGCTGTGCTCAAAAGTAGGACTATTATCGTTAAAGTCCAGCACTCGTATGTAAATAGTTATCATCCCTGATTGTGGTGGGGTCCCTCCATCTGTTGCTGTGACCTCAATAGTGTAAAACTCTTCTGTTTCTCTGTCAAGGGTTTTAATCAACACAAGTTCTGCAAACTTGGTTCCGTCCTCCAGAGTGCTGACTTCAACAGCAAAATGATTTGTGTGCGAAATATGGTAACTTTGAACGTAGTTGTCTCCCACGTCCTGGTCCACAGCGATGTCCAGGGGGAACCGAGAGTTCAAGGGAACATCCTCTGATATATCCAGGCGTGTTTCGTTGTATGGAAATCGGGGTGCGTGATCATTGATGTCTCTGATCTCGATTTCCACGTGAATGAGCTGAAACTTCTCCTTTGAAAAAGCGATAATGTCAAAAGTCACGAGACACTGTGGAGATCGGTGGCAGAGCTGTTCTCTGTCAATGGTTTCTCCGACTGTTAAAAGCCCGTCGATCTGTCTCATGTGAATGACGGATGAGTTTGTCCTCTGCATGAAGTTGAAGGACGTCTCGGGGTCTTCAGCTGGGTCTATTTTCAAGTCCCATGAAAGGTTTCCAATCTCTGTTCCAGGTGCATCTTCTTCAAACGTGTAGTATTTTGTTGTTGTACAACAGCCTCTGTAGGTCATGCATACAAGCATTAAATAACTGCAAAAAAACTTCATATTGGCAAGTATTAAAATAAGTTAACAAATAAAGGTCAGAGGCTGGACTTTAACACAAGAATCAGTTGTTGTTTAGCTGTTGTTGTGTTCATCACTCTTGCTTGCAGTAGGATCTGAGGTTACCAGCTCCCACCTATCTGATATGGGTAATGGTGTATTCAAATTGGCCTTTCTGCTGACCAATGATCTTTCACAAACCCCTGATGTTGCTCCCTATTGGCTCACAGTTGCTTCACACCCTGTCTGTGGCATATCCTAATAAACACTGTGCTATTGTTTCATACAGGCATACCAGTAAGTTTAGACACACTTGGATGATTTTATGTTTGTTAAAATATTAGTAAATATTTAAATGGGGAAATAATGAAATTTTAATGGCTTTAGTTTTATCTGTAAAACTTTTCAGCTGAAATCCTGTTTTGTTGAATGAATGTGACTCCAATCATAAACCAAACAACCATTTTAAATGCTTTCTTTATTTGTGTTACTGCATAATGTATTAAAATGCAGTGCTAAAAGTTATTGATAACTGACTTATTCTCAGCTACCTCAAATGAAACACAAATTCAATATGTGCATTTTCTCAGCAATCAGTTTGAGAGCGTCAGCCGGGCATTTAAATGCAGTGAAATTGGGGTATGTTTTTTAAACACTTATTTATACAGATCAATGTAAAAAAGTGTATTGAGGGTCCTAACAGAACCATTGATTGGTCCTGGTCAGATAGGGAGATTGCATAGATAAAGGTGTTAACCCTTTGAAGAGTCTCTCTGTTTACACTCAGCAGACATTTGGTTTGTTAGGTGTGAAACATGACACACTGTCAAGTGTCCAATTTGTGCTAACTGGTTTATCTCGGGCTGAAACAGAATGCAGACCATTTGCCAAATGACCCAGTTCCCTTTGAATTAAGTGCAGACACACATTTATGTCTGGCAAAATTCAGTCAAAGTGTTTTTTTTTGACTGACCAAAAACTTCATACTCTCATTTTCTGTATTTGAGCCCAGAAATGGAAAATGTTAGTTGATAAAAAGAAAAAAATGCTTTCTAATACAAAAAGCTATTAGGTCAGTTAAGGGTCGAGTTAGATTGAAAATAGAATTGTCTGAAAATAATAGCTGTGTACTGAACTCTTCTGCTAATACTTTTGCAGTCTGAAGTGTTGAATCGGTGACTCGATATCAGATTAACGCAACACAAAAAGATGTGAGTAATCTGGCCCATTAAGCTAATTCT
>JAZGTK010002662.1:0-30710 GCA_036877625.1 Ambastaia sidthimunki | reverse complement strand
GACATTCTGACCAGCACCAATAGCAGATGATGATTGGGTTGGGGTGTTGGTAGTGCCCGTCTCATGGGTTTCACAGGGAGGATTGGAACACACCCTCTGAACAGCAGTGGTTTGCCCACTGCCCATAGCAGAAGTTGACTGTGTAGCAGTATTGGTTGTGCCCGTTTCATGCGTCTCACGAGGTGGATTTGAGCAGAGCTGCTGGACACCAGACAAGGCATCTGTGTTTGTGGTGCTGGTCTCCAGCGTGTCAGAGGAAGGGCTGGAGCAGAGCGGCAACAGTGTGGAAGAGATTGCAGCTTGGCCCTTGTTGGAGCTCTGCACTGTTCCTGTTTGATCAGAACCCATGTTGGAGCGGGCAGTAGTGGAGGTGTTGGTGGTCCCCGTGCGGAGATTTTCAGGTCGCATGGAGCCGGATGAAGAACCGCTCTCTGCAGGCGTGGCTGGTTCCGAACCAGAGGCTGAGGAGGCATCTGGAGATGAAGACCCGGCCTTGCTGTTCACGGTGCCCATCTCTTTAGAGCCCATGTTGCAGCTGGCAGTGGTGGCTGTGTTGGTGGTGCCCGTGTCGTGGGTCTCTGAGGGTGGGTTGGTGCACACCTGCTGAACCGCCCCCATGTTAGCAGAAGCAGTCGTAGCCGTGTTGGTGGTGCCAGTTACGTGTGTTTCGCATGGGGGGTTGGAACAGATCTGCTCTGTGCCCATTTTGGCAGAAGCGGTTGTAGCTGTGTTGGTTGTTCCGGTCTCATGGGTCTCACATGGTGGGTTCGAGCACACAAGTGTAACAGTCCCAGCACTGTCCCCAGCAGCATCCCCAGCCTCAGCACCAGTGGTGGAGGGCCGCTCAGAGGTGGGAGAAGCCATAATGGAAACAGGAAGGTCCTGTGCGGGCTGGGCCTCGGCACCACTGGGTGTGGTAATCAGAGTGACTTTAGTAGGCTGTGCAGCGGACTAAAGACAAAACAAACATTTGCATTTATTAATTTAGACTTTATCCAAAACAACTTACAAATAAGGGAGCATTTAACTGTTTATCTTTAATATGCAACGTTTTCTGAAAAACAATGTTGAAATGAAAATGTACATTTGCAAGCAAGGACTGTAATGAAGCTGTGAGAGAACTGTATATGTATAACTGTATATGTTAGCATGTTAAAGTTGTAACAGTGGAAAGTTATGGTGTAAGTGTATACATATGAAGTATAGATTTAAAAGACAGAGGTCATAACATGCGTTTACACAGTTCAATTTGCTCAACATCTCACTTGTATTGTGGTGGTGGCGAGGCCGGTCTGAGCAGCAGATACAGTGATGGTCGCAGGATTGATAACTTGGTTGGACAATGTAGCGATGGTGCCGAGGGTGGTGACGGGAGTTCCCAGGCTTGCGTTGGTGCCAACCACACTGCTGGATACAGTGCCGGTCACCGTGCCCAGAGTTGTGACGCCTGAATTCAGACAGGGATTAAAAACTGAAGGAATGATACTGTGTCAACTGTGTGTATTATAAACACCATTACAAACATCAGCTCCTGGAAACCCCCAGCTGAGACGGTAACACTGATTTCAGTCTTGTTTTTCATACCTGTGGTGCCCTTGACCAGCAGTGTAGTAACAGTTGGTTTTCCAGCTGACACAGTGCCTGGTGACACCAGACGCACTCCACCCATGGGAACCGTGCGCAGGATGGTGCCTGGCTGACCCGGAGCTCCTTTCAACACCACCTGAGACCAAATATTTAAAATGACCACACAAAATTTAACTCAAAAACAGAACCTGGGCTCATAAGGTAAAAGACAACATTACGATTCCAAATCTGTTGGATTCAAGTTTCTGATTCTTTTTGACTTCAGAGTTTTTTCTTATAATGTGTAAGTGTGGATGATTGCTTAAAGGGTCACTCATTTCTTTTTGATTGTAACATATTCAGAGGTCACGGGTCTCACCTGTGTGACCCCCTGTTGTCCTGGACCAGCGGTCAGCTTCGGCACAGCTGTTATGATTTTGCCTGGTGTGCCTGTGCCAGGTGTGACCACCTTTGTGGTTATAATTGTGATGGGGGACTTCAGGCCAGCACTGCTGGTCACACCTAACAACGAGACAGGAAATAAGTCAATATATAAATATGTCTGAGATGAAGCAGGTAAGTTCAAATCTCTTTAAAATGTGGTGAGCAGACACCTGCGGCCCCTTGCTGAATGGCAGACATAGGGATGGTTTTAATGATGGTTGTGCCTGGTTTGGTGGTGGTGGTTGGAGAAACACTGCTGATGCCCAGAATAGTGGGCTTGGTTCCGGTTCCTCCTGCCTGGGTTGTGGTGATGATGGTGGTGGGCTTTCCGTCTGCAGATGTAACCAGCTTTAGTATGGTACCAGCAGGCAGAGGAGTCTTTGTCTAAGAGAAAGATGAAGACAGAAGCTCATTAAAGGTATGGACAGAGACATTCAAGTGTATATGCTTTAAATTCTTCTTAACAGGCAGCACAGCTGACCTGAATCAGAGTGACAGGACTGCTTCCAGCCTGCCCGGTCACAGCGGAGGTTTGCACTGGTTTGGTCTGGACGACAGACATCACCTTTCCAAGACTGGAGAGCTTGGAAAACAGAAAAGATTTGGTGGGGGATAATCCATTAGTGTGGACTGCTTTGAAGTTGCTGTATTGTGCGAGACATTGGAGTATGTTGGACATTGGATTGTTCCTCTTACCAGAGTGCCACCGGTACCCATAGTGATGGGGCTCTTAACTAGGGTTATAGTTTTGGTGACTCCGCCCACCATGGTGGTGACGACTTGTGCCTGTTGGGCAACAGTCACTGTGCCTGATTTGTGTACAGTGATGATGGGGCGAGTCGGGGTGTTGGGAGTAGAGATGGCTGACGTGCCGACCTGGGCTGCTGCTGTTTTCAGCATTCGGGTGGCAGGGTTAGTAACCTGAACAGAAAAAAATGGAACCAAGACTTGTCAGTCACAGAAACCCATCACTGTGGGGTTACCAAATGGTTAATTTAGTTCTTCAGTGACCAACAGGAGACAAAAGCCTTTAGCCCCGTTTATGTTTTTAGGTTGACACTTCTACCTAAAGTTTTAATGTGCTTAACACTGCGCTAAACACTCCAGTTCACTAAGTAACCCACTAACCATAACAGGTGAAGCTACTTTGACAGTAGCTGGTAAAGTTGTGGATCCTGGAGTCACACTGACAGTTTTCATAATTGTGGCCCCTGCCGGGACATTCAGCACAGTTGTGGAGGACGGCGGGATCTTCTGTGTAGCAGCTGCAGCTGCGGCCAGAGCAGCCATGCCACTCATCTGAGAGCTGCTGCCAATCGCCTGGAGACCAAAACAGAGCCAAAGAGCATCGATAAACAAATCATTGGTCATTAAATAAAGTTGGACATTAAATAAAACAGAAGAGCAACATTGATACACACAGTCCCCTGGGTGCTCTGTGCAGGCACGACCATGCGAACTCCTGCAGGAAGTGATGTAACTGTGACTGGGGATTTGCCTCCCGGGGTTGCCTGGCGCACAGTGACGACTGAAGCACCAGCGGTTGAATGAGGTGCTGCCACTTTAAGAACAGCTGTGAACGACAACAACATTGTGATGATTTTTATTCATAAGAACACACAATGGTATAAACCCTTACAGAAATAAGTCCCAACAGTGAGTGTGGCTGTACCTGGTCCACGAGGAGAGGCTGCCAGCGGGCTACCTGGCATGGAGGTGGTGGGTGAAGCAACTTGTGGCACCAGCGTGACTCCAGACAGGGGCATGCTCTGAGCTGCAGGGGCTGCAGCAGCTGGCACTGGGCTCCTGGGTGAGTTGGTGGGTACGGAGGGGGTGACAGTGGGAGATGTGGCGGCCGTCGCTGCAGGTATGTCGTATTTCTGCAGCTGTAGCAGGTAAGTGTCGGCAGTGGGCACGGCCCCCCAGCTCACCTCAAGAGAGTTGGTGTTGGCACGAACCAGCTGCACTCGTGATGGAGGCTGAGGACGATCTGATGGGAAAAGAATGTTTTTAAACCTTAGCTGATACCAGTTGCAATGTACCAGTATGTAATGTAGTATTTTCTGCAGGTGAGCTCACCCGTCTCCAGATACCACAGATCCTTGCAGCAAACTTGGTTGTTCCAGGCTTTGCGGTATCCGTCCCTGCCACTCCACACATACAGCCTGTTGTTAATGGCCACAGCGCAGTGCCCGGCTCTGGCCCTTGGGATGTTATCCTCCAGTGTGTCCATCACGATAGTCTCCCAAGACATTGTGTCTAAAGGAAACAAGGGTAAAACAAATGAGTCATGGAAATGTGCTGTTCCAAACCTAGTGTCAGGAAACTCCCGACACCTGAAGGCAATCCCAGAATGTACTGTGACAAGCTTACATAAACCTACTGGAACATTGAAAAGAGCAAAACAAAGTACCTACCCAGATTTAAGCAAGCCAACGTGTTAGTGCACTTCCATTCCTTCTCATGTGTCGCTACTTTGACATCATCCATAACCAGAGGGACCCATCCACCAAACACAAACATCCTGTGAAGAGACACAGCTAGATTACTAAAGCTTTAAAGTTAACATGATAAACCACATCTTGACCATTATCTTAAAATTAGCTCCAGATAAACTGCAGAAACGTATTGTTGCTCGAGATCTTGAGAAAGTGACTCACTTGTTGGTTATGGTGGTGGCGGAGTGCAGACTGCGGGGCAGAGGCGCTGTTCCACTAATGGAGGGTTTGTTCCAGGTCAAAGTATCTACACAACAGAACATATTCATCACACACAGTTTGCAAAGGCTGATCACAAGTCAATGTTTTCTTCTTTAACATTTGAACAGAAATCAAAAGGTTTTGTTTCACTCACCTATGTCCAGAGTCCAGAGGTCTCCGAGGCGGCAGCCACTCATGCCGCCATAGATGACGAGGCGAGACTTCTTTGAAGTTTTCTCAGTGTAGATGACAGCCGTGTGGCTCTCGCGAGGCGGCGGCAACACGCCGTATGTGATGGGGATGTCCCAACCTGCCACGTTTGCTCCCGGACGCAGCTCCAGTGTGTACAGATCATTCAGGTATCTGGCGAAAGAACAAAGAGAGAACTTACAGTTCTGGATTAGCTGCACAGATGTTCCTGAAAGACCCTGATGATCCGTTTTATGCATGCGCTTCTGTACCTCGGAATATTGTTTTTGGGATCTTCACTGTCGTTAGCCAGTCCACCAAACAAATAGCATTTGTTTCCAACAAGAGAAAAGCTGTGACCCAGACGGGGACAAGGAGGTGGTCCATTTTTAGGGGCTTTGGGCTTTAACCGTTTCCATTCCCATCTGCTGGCCTGTTTAAAATAGTTTCAGCCACAGTCACTTTAATGTAAAAAGCTGTTTACTCCTATTAATTCAGAGAGAAATCCATTTCTCTACACATAAGTTTACCATAAAAAGAATTTACCACCCATGTGTAATTTTTCTCCTTATTTATGTCTATACAGTCAACAACTGCAATAACTGGATTATAACTGCATTATTATGCCACTAGCATGCTCCCTTAATCAGCAACACATTTCTTATGTGTTCAGGTAATACTTGGCTAATAAATCTCTAATTCTTACCTGTAGTTCATAAAGGTCGTTGCTGTACTTTCCATACTCAACCATACCCCCAAACGCCAGCAGTCTGGTGCCCTCACACACGAACCCATACGCAGCACAGCCAGGAGGAATATCACCCCGCACAGCAGGAATAAACCACTGATTGGTGGCTGTTGAGAAACATATGTAACTGAGTCAGTGTGGTTTTGATGGATAATGTTCATTCAGTGGTGCAATGGCTCTATCTTCAAAGTAACAGTTACTGTACTGAACATTTAATAATATTTCATTGTACATACTGAATATTTGGTAGTATAATAACCGCATACACTGTATATTTGTTATTTTACTTATATCGCATACATACATATTTTAAAGTCCGTTAAATATTACTGTCCTTTGAATTATATTGCGTGTATTTTATAACGATTAAAATATGCCGTACTGCTGCGTTCCCATTCATTCATCATTTACACTCGTTTGACACTGTTAGTATTTACATAGCAACGCGGGCATGTGGTGGGCGGGGCCTGTGTGTTGTGATGACGTCGCAGGCGTTTCTCTTTCGTTTCCTCTGGCCGGTTCCGCTGCTTGACTAGCTGAAGACGGCTAGTGCTAGTGCGTTAGCTGGCTAACTGACACTTCAACACACAACATCAACACAACACTGCGCCCCATGCAGTATAAACAACATACTCAGCAGGCAATGTATTAACGAGACTCCGCTGTGAGGGCTAACCATGTATCTGACAGCATGACTTTAACATCGCAGTTATTATTGTGTGCACATCATGGCTAGTTAGCTCGCGTATCTGTTATGCAGATTGTTTCCAGCATGGCTAGCCGCTAACTGCTTGTTGAGCTAATGCAGCTAAAACTGTATCTGTGAGAATTTAATGCAAAACTTACAAAAAAAGAGTTAATGCAGACTTAATTGTTCAGTGTTTTTAACACTAAAATCAGAGCTAATAGGAGAAAGATTAACCTGACCCGCAGGCCACAGCAGACAGAATATCTGGCTAAGAAAAGATAACGAGCCACACATTCAGTTCCAGCATATAATGAAGGTAACAAACTCTTCACCTGTGTTATAGACGTGCAGCTCGTCCACGATCCCCTCATTCCCTCCGCCGAACACCACCATCAGCTCTTTAATGGCCACAGCTCGGTGTCCGTGTCTCGGGCGCGGAACCGGGCCGGACCAGCCCAGAACTCTCTTCCAGCGCGGCTGCAGAACGGCAGCTCCAGAGCCTGGAGAAGTCATGTCCACTGCTGTAGCGAGACACAAACCCCACGAACAGCCCCGGGGTCAGTGCGGGGAAACAGCATTCGCGCGTCTAAAGCTCGGCGCTACTGCTGTAGCGCTGACAGGATTAGCTCGCTATGTAGCTTCCAGCTAAATAGGTCACAGAAATGCGCAGGTTTAACGCAATGTTTCTGAAACAAGCGATAACCAGCGCGCTACAGATATTCGTTCAGTCAGTTAGTCTATTTATCCGCAAGAATCAGTGATATAAACTCGCAGTGAGTGTGTGGTGGGTTGACCCGTTAGCAGGAATCTGCGCGAACCGCCATTTTAGCGGCAAACTGCACTTTTAATCAACACCGGCAACTTAACAGACGCTCATTCACGTAAGAATGAAGACAAATATCCCCAAATCATCGCAGACAACATGTCATCTGTGCATTTAAACTGCAATCTCTAGAAGTGCGGGTTGAATTAAATGTTACTGTGGAAATAATAAGAGCACAGTCAGTGTGTGGAAGTCGCCATCTTGTAGCTGCAACATTAGCGGCTAGGCTAACACATACAAGCTAACTAATAAAATGGGCGGTGAACCAAACAAAATATGAGCTTTCATTTAAGTTAATAGTACGAAACTCCATAACATTAATCATAAATGCATTATTAAATCACACTTATTAAATTTTGTATTTGTTTAAAATGTCAAAGAAAGTGTGTCCAAATAAAATGGATAATTTGTGCGGGGTTGTGTTGTGAATTTTCATGCCTCTCTTGTCTGGGTGCCGCCATCTTGATAAACAAACCAAACCAATCCACCCAGAAATAAAGGTTTAGCAAATGCAAAACGCATGTCTTTATAAACAAAATAGATTTTTGCAACCAGTGCTGGACCGTGTGTAGTCTCACATACAACTTTTAAATGTCACGCGTTGAGCACAAAATTACGCTGATGAGACTGAAACACAACTTACATTGGCTGCTAGTTATTAGCATGCTAGCACGGTTTCATTGAGATTCACTGGGCAGCCTGTTACCTTCAACAGCCCATTAAACGCTGTCAATTCTACATACTCATCCGGCATAACAGATGAAAATGTTACATGTCATATTTTACTGTTTTATTTACTGCTGAAATTGAGATTGGCATTTTATTCGAGTTGCACAGTTCAACTTCTGTTATTGTTTTGTCTGGCTACTCGCTTAGCATCCCTCAAAAATGGCGGATGTACCGTTAGCCGTCACAAAAAGAAGCAAAATAAAGAAGATTCTCTCAATCCGAAATACAAAATACTTACTCGTTCCGATTTGTTAATTTATTATATAAATGGCGAGGGAGGACTCAGAAAACGAATTGAATCCTGGGTGATTCTTTCACTGGAGGTTTGGCTAACTCTACATCTTTTCATGCCGCCCAGGAAGCCGCCATCTTCTTGTCAAGCCGTCAGTAGTGAAAGAGCGGCTCGGATGTGCCATCACGCCCCATTCATTCCCACTGTCATCTATCATGTGTTATGATCACTGTGCTGTTCTGTTACCATATCACTACTGATCATTATACTTCATCACATATTATATACCAATATACATCAGTAAGTTTTGTTCATATTGTAAATCTGGTAAGATTAATACAGACTCGTGAGTCTATTTTGGGGGTTACTGGGTAAATTATCTGTATGGGCTGTTCATTAACTGATATATCACTCAATGCTAATAAGGGTATATTAAGTTCACAAAATCGCAATGATTAAATAAATAATCTAAATTTAATGTTTGTGTTTGTTTTAAAACTTAGTTTTTAAAAAAACTTTCTTTTTAAAACAAAGTTTTTGTTATTGTCAGAAATTCAGCCAAACTGTTGATTTTGCTTTAAATTACATTATAAAACTATACATAAAAACCAGTTAAAAAAAAACATTAACAACAACACGCTTAAAAATTACGGGTCTAATATAAACATATATATATATATATACACACACACACACACACACACACACACACACAGTATTAGTGATTTTTTTTTTCCATTTGAACACCGACCAGAAGCTGTGCTGGTATTATTTAATCATTTTTTTAAACATGAACCATTTCAAACTTTTTTTCTTTTAAAATGTTACAACTGAAAATGTGCACTACAAAATTTAAAGGTTTACTTTTATACAATAACAGTGTCACAGTTTAGTCATATAGAAATTGGTTGGACATTAATGTTAAATATGATTTTCATGTAGGTGCTTAAGTCATTATATATAAACACAAGTTTTTACTTTTAAAAGCAACATTTTCATGATTGTAGAATCTTTGAGAACAAAGACAAAAAACAGCCAAAGATCAATCGCCAAAAAAACAGGCGTGTAATAACAAATGATGATGATCTCTAACTCATCAGTTTATCAGCTCACATCAGAGGATTGTCTTCTATGTGCTATAAAACATTATTCTGCAGCATTGTCACATCGAGGTATTTATAAAATTATCTTTCTACAACAAAAAGTACCATAAAAAACTGCAAGAGTAATATAAATGTCTAATAATGTATGTGTGTTCTGAGTCTCATACGGCAGTGGGTGACTGTACAGTTGTGTCAAATTCATCACTCTCCTCTGGCTCTCTTGTTTGAGTATTCATCCCTCTATCTGAAAATAATGAAAAGATGCAAGTATAATATTTATTCATACAATGGTAATTTCATCTAGCATCATCTTCTCAACTCAATGTTTTATAATGTCATTTGCATGTTCCACACACACACACACACACCTGATGACAGCAGGTCAGAGGTTAAAATTCTTCCCTCTTCATAAAGCTCAATTTTCTGCACGAGTCGCTGCCTCACAGGGTTAATAAAAACTCTCTGGTTAGAAAAATCTGTGAAGAACAGCCAAAGAACGAAAGAGGATCACGAGAAACCAAAGAGTCAGACATTCAGATAACAGGCTGATTTAAAGAGTTCTGATTTCACTAAGTTTTTATTTTTGTTCACTAAAAATGTTCTTACCCTGATTTGGATGGGACTGTAACGGGTTGTCAACTAAAGATCTGCTTGTTTTTGTGCTCTGAACATCACAGTCTCGGCATGATGAGGGCTGAGATCTGCTGCAGTGGTTTGTTGAGTACTGAGAGAAGCTTTGACTCTCATCTGACTCACACGGCACTCCAGACGACTGTGAAGCCCATGATTCAGCATTCCACTGGCACCTGCCCGACTGAGTCACCTGGGAGGTGAAGGTAGGGAAGACAGGCTTATGAAGACAGGGGTAAGTGTTCTCTTGAGGACACAGTTTGGAAAACTGGTGAGAGAGAGAGTCCAGAGAGCTGTTTTCAGAGCGCAGAGGCTCTGGAATGGACAGATGAGATGATGCTGGAGACATTTTCACCACTGTTGATCTTCCAGAGGTCTTCAACCCTGAATGAACATTCTGGAGTTCCCTGAATACCTGTAACACCACAACAACACTTTTGGTTACACCTGTTTGTTTTGTATAAATAGTTAAGTGTAGTAAAAACAGATCTCATGACCCACTGAATACTGTTGAGTGTATCAAGATAAAATCATGTATCAGTATGTATGTAGGACATCAGTAGATGCTCTTACTTCAGTCATGCGAGGTCTCTTCTTCCTCCGCCGGTCTAAACACTGACAGGCCAGTTTGGAGATCTGCAGTGATCCGCACAGAGCAGGTGTGTCTTCAGTCATCAGTCGAGGATCTAGATGTTTTCTGCAGATGTTCTCTGCTGCTTGAGAGAAGGACAGATCTCGCGAGAGCTTTCCACTGCTGGAGCTTTTGTCTTCATCCTCCACCTCCTTTACCAGATCTTTCTGTGGGCAACAGAGTTTATCATCTTTAGCCACTAGCTCTGCATAATATGAGAATTAAAAATAAGACTTCAACTTTTTTTACCAAGTACACATTTTTGGACTGGTCATCGACATCCAGAGCCCGTCGTCCAGTAAGTGCCTCCAACATCACCTGTGGTGCAACAAAAGTTGATGCATGTTTCCAAAGATGAAAAAGGAAAGTTTTCTCAAAAAGAACCTCAAATTAGAATATATTAGATACTAGCTCACATATTAGAAGAATAAAAATATGATTTTATAAAATGATAACTATGTCACTTTTGTTATCTCATGTGAAGAGCTATGTGTGCATTTCAGACTCTTCCTACCACACCAAAGCTGTAGAGATCAATCTCCACCCCCAGCTGGCCGTCCTGAAGATACTCCTCCGGAAGGTACGCCAGGGTTCCCCGTACCGTTGATGTCTGAGCTACACTGCTTGTTTTGCCTGGAGTTTTGTTGGGGTTTCGACACAAACGTGCCATTCCAAAGTCCCCCAGTTTGGGCTCCAGATGGTCCCCTAAAAGAATGTTGGCACTGTAAAAGAGGAAACATGGATTGTTAAAGAAATTCACAAGTCATTCACAAAATCCATTTATGTAACAAAACAACGGTTAATATGCACTGATTAGTCAATAACAGTAAGACGAGAACTGTGTATTAAGAAAGTAAACAGATTTCATGATCACAGCCTCCCATATATGTATTAATAAACATGTATAACTCAACCCTGTCCCATGAACAAACTATAAATCATGAATACTTGCACTATACACCTATACACTGTCAAATATTTGGTCAATAACTTGTTTTTTTACTTACCAAAAACGTTATGGTTTGCAGTTTACTTATTAAAACTGGAGTACACCGTTACTCATTTGGTTAACCTTAGTAACTTGCTGCCACTTTTGTAAGTCAGACAACAGATGTTTAAGACATTCAGTGTGAACTGACCTCTTGATGTCTCCGTGAATGAGCACAGGTGAGCAGGAATGCAGGTACTGAATAGCTCTGGAAGTGCCCAGCAGGACATTAACACGCTGTGACCAAGAGAGGGCACTGCTGTCCTGAAAAACAGAAACTCTTCACACAAACTATAACGTTTTGCCATCATTTCCCTGCCTCAGACACATATATCTGTCCTGACTGCCAATGAGAACAGACACTGTGTAGATCCAAACATGCACCAGAAAGTGTAGTGTAACTATTTTCTCAGCATTTAGGCAGGATGCCGGATATTCTACAAAACTTACAGAACTTTACACAAAAAAAGTCATGCAGGTTTGGAAGAAGATAAGTGTGATTAAATGATTGTTTTTGGGATGACATGATTAAACCATGAAGAGACTGTTTTGTCCAGCCTCAGCAGCTGCCCACCTCACAGTGTAGCCGATCTTCTAAAGATCCGTTTGGCATATAAACATATATGACACAATACGTTTGTCCTTCCATACTGTAGCCTACAAGGTCCATTATGTTGGGATGTCTGTATCTGCGGGGCAAGAAAAGATAAAAACCTGCTGCTTAAAATGATATTAAATATTTAACGAGATTTAAAGAGTAGCTGAAGGAAGCAAAGCTTGAACGTGTCAGAAAAATGACCTGATAAAGAAAGAAAAGAATGGGGACTAACCACAGAAAGGTTTGGAGGGTGGGCTGGAGATTCATAATTGACAGGTCATGAAGAGACTGTGAGTAAAGAGAATTACATGTGTGCAAGTCCCTTTCTGTGTTTTAAACACACACAAATCCCAGCCAGACTGAAAGAGCTGATGAAGAGAAACAGGAAAGGCAGGTTTAAAGCACACGGCGTGAGAGAGAAGCCCAGGCTGGCCGGAGAAAGTGTCTTACTGTGAAAGTTTCTCCACTTCTGTCCTAAAGCTTTCCTTCACCACATTCCAGTCCAGCTGAGAGTCCTGCTCGAGATGAGACAGAGGTCAAAAATCCACAACCTGACTGAAACAGCTCCACAACAATGAATGTCAACAAAAGTCAATTTAGCAGGATTTTATCCTTTATTCATTGCTGCTGTCGTCTTCTGGTCTCATACCTCTTTTAGCTTCTTCACAGCCAGCTCTGTGTTTCTCAACGTAGCTTGATACACGTGCCCGAAACCTCCCTCTCCAATCCGCCTGCACGTGGAGAAGTTGCACGTACCTCTTTGTACTTCCTCAAACGGCCAGAGCATGGCGGTGGAGGACAGAGGCCTGTCCTCACGGTTCCTGCACGGCAGCTAAAAACAAACACAAACGTGTGAATAAATTAGGAAATTTAAAGGAAGAAAAATCAGAAGGCAAATGTAAGATACATGCTGAGTAATGCCTCACTAACACAACAAACAACTAAAAATGCTCAAATTTATTACATCCCCTCAATCATTCACAGATGGGTGTGATATTGTATTTTAAAATAATAAATCAGCACCTCTCCTGCTGTAATAGAGTGTCTTGAAATGATGGAGTCCAGGTCAGTGGGTGGAGGACCAGGTTTAGGTAGAGGCTGAAATTCTGCAAAAACAACATCAACAGTTATAATAACATGGCATGACGTACATAAGACATGAGATACAACTGTTAAAAACTCAGAACAACATGTTACCAGAGACAGAGAAAGGCAGTTTGTCACAGCTCACAGTACTGTTCTGAGAGACGCTGGCTAGTCGCTCAGATGAAGATGACTGTTGCTCAGGACGAGACAGTGAAATACATCTCTCTGTGGAAATTCAGACAAAAGTACATTAGCATATTTATTATCCTTAAATGTCTAAACAAAATACAGAAATCTATTTATAAAACATTAAATCATATTCATTTCATATCAATGTACATGTAAATACAGAGTTATGTTCAGAGTGGCTTTAAAGAGATTTTTAGATTTAAATATATGATGCATAGTTTTGTGGGGGGGGGGCTCTGTAGTGATCATAACACAATTTTAACAAATAAACATGCAATGATGAAAGAACAGTGACTGGTAACATTGAGCTTGTTTTCACACTTGAGTTTTGAAATGGTTGGAGGTACTTGTCAATAAGTATCTAAATTCAGATCTGAAGTAAGGGTATGAAGTGGGTTCTATTGCAACCACAAAACCATTTGATAATCTTGCTGGTTACGACACAACAGAGGCAAGACAGAGATCATGAGATAATCTGACATACGTTGAAGGATGATGTCACGGGCTCTAAACCACTGCAGGTCCTCCAGGATCTTCACAAGCTCTCCAACCGTCCCATTGCGACAGCCCCATTTGTGCATGAGTGTGTCAGTCCTTCTGCTGCTTTGCTCCAGAAGACGTAGTTCCGTCTGATCAGAGATCACCCGAGAAGCTACGTTAAAAATGAAACAGCTTTAGCACCCCTTACAAAATAAACCATGCTAACCACATTCTCTCAAAATCCTGCAGTCACGACAGAATAAATGAACGTGACATCTTTCACGACTGACAAATTAAGCTTCGCAGACACACTGAGGCATATAAAATAAGAAACTAAATAAACTTGTTCATACTAATTCCAAACCCCAGATGATTTTTAACTAAGATCTTAAATCAAGGTAAAATGTAACCATAACCATACTGTACCATCAAATCTCAACATCTCACCTGCGTGGACAGCGTTCTACAAATACAAAAGTGCTAGTGATCTAGTGATCCTCCACCTCTCTTCACATGTTCACCTCTTAACCAGATGATCTCTTTACTTGCTCTGACGTCATCTGTCATCAGGCCAGGACAAGTCTGGCATTTAGCAAAACTCATGTGATAATCCCCAACCAAATACAAATACGTCATCACGAACATTCACCAACTACATTCACACAAAAGAAGCGAGTAGACATAACTGTAACAGTTACATGCTTTTCTGTCACAGAAACTGAACTTTTTAACGCCATTAACACGGCTAAGCGAGCTAGCGAATGTGCTAATCAACACGCCCCTTGCTTTGAGCTACAAGAGGAATGGACTCAAAATAAACGAATAACAGATGAATATGCCGTCATGACGAAGCACATATGAATATAATAATCTTACCAAATAAGATCCAGTCTGAGTGTGAAAGTGAGTCCACGACCCGCGTGAAGTCATTCATAACACACGCGGGTAAGTCGTACAGAAAGTCCCTGTCAAACTCTGCAGACATTTTCCTCCACAACACAAACGCTTTAGTTCTGCTGTGAGTTTTGAGGCGTGCTGAGGCTGTGTTTGGTGGCTGTTGAAGCGGCAGTTTCCTGCTGCGTGTCGCTGTTTTTTCCTGTTGCTTTGACTCACAGCAGCAGTCAGCGCATCTGCGATCTCATGCATATGAATGAGCCACTCATTAACATTCATAACCGAGCTGACGTCATCAACACGGGCCCGCCCACACGCTCGTCTGGTTTGGCGGGAGTTCAGTTATTAATATTCATGAGCTCATATTCGCGTTAGAATTTAAAGTTTTCACATCTTTCACTTCCGTTTTCTATAATGGACATCAGGAAACAGTTTCATCTTAACAGCGCTCGCTGCTTTTGCATTCTGTGATATTTTGCGGTGATTTTTGTTGTTGTTTTTCTTTCTTGAAACACTTTCGGATGGCGCAATATGTTTAATAACTTAATAACTCCAAGACAACCTCCCACAACAGAAACTGTTGCATGAAAGCGTATTTTTATACGTATTTTCAATGAATCAATGTAATGTTAACTATTGATGTAAAACGCACTATAAAATGACGCACTATAACTATAATTGCCTTAAATAAACATGTTTTAGGCTAGTTTAGGTTCAACTACAAAACAGATAAAAACAAAGTGAAACTGGACCGCTTGTAAATAAACGTTTGATTTCATTTTCCTTGTTTCATGTTCTGTTTTCACGTTTGTCTTGTGATCTGAACTAACCATTATAATGTATTTCTGGTGACACTATCTTGCCACAAAAGCCTTTATATCACATTGTATTTTAGCAGTTATACATCTTTATTTGTGAATTATAGATAACACAACCAAAGATGAAATATGATTAATAATTCTGTTCATCAAATTATATATTTGTAAACTATCAAAATTAAATAATTCTCAGAATATCTTTTATTCCATGATAAGAGTGAAATAAATGTTGTAGACACACAGCAGGTAAATGTTGTTTACTATTGTGTATCTGTTACATACGGCAAACAAATGGTACAGTAACACAGTACTATAAAATAGACACAAACTATACTTTTCACTTTCAGGAAGGCAAGGACTCAGCTGGGCAGATGGTAATTAACCACTGACACCTACAATTGTTTGGTTAAAATAACATTTTTAGATACATACTACCATCCCTTTTATTTAAAACTAAGTTTAAAAATAATATGAAAACAAAACTGCTTTGGACAAAGGTAAAAAATACATACAAAGAGATAATGGGTGTCTTGCCGGGAAACATACTTTATAAAGTGCAGATCTCAGACTCGTTGTCCTTCCGGTCAAGGTTAAGCATTTCTGTCATGTCATGATTGGAAGATTATGTTTGAGGCCAAGTTTTTTTATGATGTTAAAATGAAAACATTTCCCAACACACACACTTCACTCAATAATCTGAGACACATTCAAACAAACCAGGGGTGGAAAACATCAACATCCTGGAGTTTTGTACATCATCAATATTGCCCAAGTACATCTCTCTAATGTTATCCAATGCATTTTTGTCAATTAAGAAAATAAAGCAAGGCAAACGTACTGTTGACCTCTAGAAATCCTTAATACACCCAAAGCACTGAATACCAACAAGAGGCAAACACAGGACTCTGAATAAAAATACAACTACAGTATAAAGATAAATTCTATTATGGAAACTTCAAGGCACAAGACTATGTTAAATAGACCATGAACTTTCTACCACGGTGAAACTAAAATCTATCATTTATTTGGACTTTAAATTGTCCTTCTTATTTGATTTTAAGTGCTGCATTTAATTTAGTTGGGTAAACGTTTAAAAAGTTTTTTAGCATTTTTTAAAATTGTGTTATATTATTTGACAGAGTACACAAATGATAAACACACTAGGAGAAAACTCAGATCAGATCTGCTGGGTAATACTGTTACGATATCGCTAAGAAGATTCCCAATGTTGAATTTATTCATTAAAAAACGAAACATTAATAAAATAAATCTAACACAACAATCTACAAATTACTCAAGCCACTACAACTGTAAACACAGACAGTGGCATTTAAAACTCAAAGTCAGCTACCATCAGTTAATCATAAAAGAATTAAAAATACTTGAAAAAACGGAAGTGCACATTTAACCTTCATTTAACAGAAAACACATTCAGTATTTTATACCTCAAGAACACCTTTGGATTCGGTTGGCATGGGCTTAGCTCAGTGCTGTTTGAAAACGTCTTACATATAATAGTAAAGGGCAAGCAATGTCCTACCTTCTAATAGAAATCATGCATACTGATACATGTTCACATACATCGCATGTATTTTTTGGCTACAGGGACACAAGGACATTTAATAGCATATTTCACTGCCAGAGGCGTAAAAATCCAAACAAACAAAAAACTAAACAAACAAACATAAATAATAAAAGTAATTTTTTATTCTGTCTTTACCCATGTGCAGGGCTCCATTTTTGTCAGTGGGCTCTGAGCGCTACAAAAGGTAAGATCATGACACAGAGGGTTTGGAGAAACACACCTTATATGTGTGGACACAAACGTCCAGCTAATGGGAAAAAAAGTGAGTTACAACACACACCAGTGCACGTCCTACCTATAAAAACTGACCAATCAAACCAAAGCATTTTAGTAAATTCATCTTCCATTTTGCTTCATTGGGATAAAGGTGTTTCTTTAGAATCAAAGGTCACTTTTACCACCTTAGTAAGTCTCCCAAAATAAAGGCACTACCCTTCCTGCAGCCAGACACTTCCAGCAGCTTGTGTGGTCACCGTTGATGCTTTAAACTACGAGTTGTCATAACTTCAGTTCATGTCTGGAGGTTTCTTTCATTCTGTACGTTTCTACCGAAAACCGTAATAGTGAATAAAGTGTATGTACCTCACATGCTGTGCCTGCAGAGTGAAAGCTGAAAGAATCCAATCACCCGCCCACATTAAACCAGACCAGGGAGACGTTCACCGCGGACGGGTCACTACGTCAGCCGCTGGTTAAGTGAGCGCTCAAACTCCGACAAGGACAGAGAGTGAGCCAGTGGTATTTGACAACACAGTCACTAGTCTGACCTCAAGCAATGAACCCAATTTGTCTTTCTTTAAACAAGACCCTGATTCAAAAGCCATTTCCTTCATCTGCTTTTGACTGTTTGAAATGGTTACGTAGCCCTTGATCAGAGCGGAAACGCTCTTTAAAACATTGTGCCTCTTCCCAGTGAGGAGGGTCGAGGAGGGGCAGGTAGTGAGGAAAGAGAATGGAGACAAGCAGCTTTCACTTGAGGGGGACAAATTACAAGATTGTCAAGTTATTTCACCTACTTACTTACTCTAAACATCAGGTGACAAACAAAGGATTTCTTTCTGTTTAAACATATTTAAGATATCAGATAATGAGGCACTCACTAACCTAAAGTACATTTAAAAAAAACAAAACCAAAAAAAACTCTGTCGCATACATTTCAAATGACAGCAAATATCAAAACACGACCTCACTCTAGAGATTTAAACCATTCAGAGTGCTGAGTGCTATTCTAAACTCTGATACTTTTATTTTTCAGTAAGTCAGTATAAATGCACATCTATGAAAGAACTCACCACCATGAGTGTGTATGATGTGTTTTACACACACAAAAGTGAACAGAAATGATTTTGAAACTACATTTCTAAAGTCAAACCGTCTCACTCTGAGCATGTTTGCATTCCAACAATCACATCAGGAGATAATCTGTCAAGTGCATTTAATAAGAGCACATCAAAACAATCTTTTCTTTCTATAACATTTGTAGATTTAGCTGCAGGTAGAATAGTTTAGAAACAGTCAATCGTCTGTTTTTGTGAACTCATCACTGGACACTGTGATCAGAAACTGAAGTGAAATGACATGAGCTTTGCGAATCACACACATCATTATTTGGTCATGTTTAAAATAAATGCTAAGCCAAACACAATTGGTGTTTTATAAATATTCTGGACATGCATTTGATTCTAACATCTGAAGAAAGTTACAACCTCCGGACATGAAACAGAAGTCTATGCAGTCTAACTACATCAGTATCTGCAATAAATGGGCGAGACTCACAATTTTATTATTTTGCAATTTAGTAAAAAATATAAGGTGCTTTTTATCTAGAAACAGAAATGAAACAGAAAAAGTGCAGTAAGCTTTTTGTAAAGTCCTAAACAGTGTTTTACATCAAAGAAGAACTTCCTCAGTTTGCTTACGAATTTCCTTATTATTAAATTCCATCTCTAATGTACAATTAAATCTATATTCTAACAGTTCTGCATTCTTCATCCAATCAACAAGTGAGGAAATGAACGCATGTAGTGATGATGACTGCAGACATTCTCTTTCATTTTTCTCTTTCAATAAAGTGATAAAAAAGCAGTAAAGGAGAGAAACAAACATAATGGCCTGATGTAAATCTACACATGCAGAATTAAGTTTTGTTTCTCTTTTTGCTGAGTAATTGTTCAGACATTTTGTTTGCCTACATGTCCGGCAGACATCAGCGCTGTACCTGACTTTATAACCCTTTATGTACAGAAAAGACTAAGTACTGTAATAACTAGCTAAAGCCATTTTGTGTGTAGATCTAAAGAACACAAACACGAGTAACTCATGCACCTGACACATCTACAGCCTGACGAGACATCATATAAATATAGCCGTCTATAAACTTATCCTGCCTCCATCAGTTTCTCAACAGCAGCTCTATGGGAATTACCACACACAATAAAACAAAAGCTACATTTGAAACGATATACTTTTTTTGTTAGGGAATTGTGTTGCTAAAACACAAGGCCACTATTTCAATTGTACTTCATGAAAAACGCAGGTAAACATATCAAATTCATTGCCACAGAATTCCTTCTCTCTTATTCTTCCAAACGAGTGAACTTCTATTCCAGACGCTACACTGGATGTGCTTTCAACATTCCCCAACAAATACATTTGTGCTTTAGCTACCTCACCAGCTAAAGATAATTATAAAGATAATATAAAGATAATTAAGAAAAAACACAAAAAAAGAAAAGACTATTTCCAAATTCCAATAAGTCAGCAGGCTGAAAATGTCAGCTTGGCACAAACCCACAACTAGGAAGTTCTTTTGTGTCGGAGGTAAGCTAGCTACTCAGATTCAGGTTTAAGGGTGAGGATGCTGTAACAGCTCTGTCCAGCAGAAACATGGCCCTGTTCTTTAGCCTGCTCGCTTGCTTTCCATCTTTTCTGAAGCCCATCAGATTTTGACACCTTCATGACAGGAAAGAAAAACATTGATTTGACACCTTATATCAGAGGGTTGAGATGACACTACTATGACACATCTGAATAATTCTGAGAGCATTTCGATTGGGAAAGTTTTGCTTTACAACTATGGCATTTGACTTGTGCATCCATTACCACATTACCAGCGTGTTTCTATTTCCTACAAGCTTTGACAAAGGAATAACAATTTAGGTGAGTACTAAGATAATAATACAAAGATATAGTGGAAAAGGGAAAATATAAAGGAAAAGGACAGCAGAGAATTCATCCGGAAGCAATACGTCAGAGATAATCATCACCCTGCGTCCAACCCACACAGAGAACGACACACAACAGCTGCCTTTTGTTTAAGTACTTTACATTTTTGTCTGCTTGTTTCATTTTCTTTATTTCCTCAGTATAAAAGAACGTAAAATCGCTTGTCTCACTGCGACAGCCTCTACTTTCTTTGGGCAATAAGCCACCATAACTGCTGCTTGGTCAATTAGTCAGTCAGCTCACTGGTTCGCTCACTGGTGTCCGGGACTCAACCGTTTCTTCTCGGCTCGGTCTCGGAACGGCGGAGGGCGGTACAATGTCTCTCAGCTCCTTGCTGTCGCCCGTCTGCTGCCCTCTCAGTTCCGCGGCGGCCATCTTGCTTGTGTTCTGAGCATCTCTGCCCGTGGACCGGTCAGTTCTGGCATCCTCCCTGCATCCCACGTGCTCCTGTTTAGGCCTTGAAGTGCTCAAGTCACGGGGTTCTCTTTCAGCGGTCGCCCCGCCTTGCGTGGAGTGACCCAGGGAGAGCTGGTGAGCCTGTGGGGTGTAGGTGGAGGGTGGTATGGCCTGCAGGTGTTGATGTTGGTGGTGGTGATGATGATGGTGGTGGTGTTTAAAGTGCTGCCCTCGTTGATCTCTCTTCTTGTGACTCTTTGGCCCGCCGCCGTTTCCCGGATCTGCTGACGCCTCTTTGTGCTTCCTGCTCGGATGCTTGTGAAGCCTCTGTGTTGATTCTAGCTCCTCCCCCGCAGGGGTCACAGTTGATGCTGTCAGTCGTTTTGCTACCCCTGTCCCGCCGCTCGATGTCGTCGTCTCGGTCAGGGAGGGGGCGGAGCCCTCCATCTCCTCCATAGTCTCTCGTGTTTTTCGTTTCTTGATAGGAAGCGCCCTCTCCTGGACGGGCTTTGTGGAAGACTCCTTCTGAGCTTTCTTCTTGGCCTCGGCTGTGAGAATGGCGGCGGCATATGCGGCGCTTGAGGTCGACCCTGCTGCTGTCTGAGAGGCGGCCGCTGGTTTGCGGCCACGTTTTTTAGGGGTGCTTGGCGTCTTCTGTTCCGATTTTCTTTTGCGTCCTCTGCGAACTTTGGCAACTGGCGCTTGCCCCAAAGGAGCCTCAGTTTTAGGGCTCACAAAGGGCATCTTTACGAGGAGCTTCCCCGGACTCTTTTCTACAACACGCTTTACTGCCACTCCCTCTGTGGTCTGCCGGATCTTGCCGCTGCCTTTCGGCCTGCCCCTCCCGCGACCCGAGGGCTTCACCACTTTGGGTTTCTTTGGTGGTCTCTTTTCTCTGCGGGAGGGGCTGCCG
This sequence comes from Ambastaia sidthimunki, assembly GCA_036877625.1. Taxonomy (NCBI): domain Eukaryota; kingdom Metazoa; phylum Chordata; class Actinopteri; order Cypriniformes; family Botiidae; genus Ambastaia; species Ambastaia sidthimunki. The sequence goes on along the minus strand of JAZGTK010002662.1, from coordinate 9,056 downwards.
CGGCCCGTGACGGTGAAGTCAAAGTCATTGGGGTCTGTGGTGGTGTCGCCCACCTTCTGGAAGTACGCCATGAGCTCCACTTTGGAGCGGAAGGCTTTCCCTTCTGGGCTGAAACACAAAGATAAGAAACACAAAGTAAATGTTTGTGACAGTAATTGGGTAACTGAAAATTATATAATAATGAAAAACTGAAGACTTAAGTAGAATATTTGAGAAAATGTACTAAATACGTGCCAGTATTTACAGTCACACAATTATATGCAAAAATACAAACATTGTCAAAATATAAACAATTAGTATAAATAAAAATATTAAAGTCTTCATTGATTTCACCTTATGAAGGCTGTGCTGTTAAAATCACCAGCGCTGACTTTATATCTGTAGACCAATGCACTTCTCAATCCTGAACTATTTACTTAAGAAAGTCTTGTCCACTGATCCCTATACAGCTCTGAAATACTGATGGCTTTGTATACATGCATTTCAGATTAACTTTACAAGCACTGAGCTGTTACACTGTATCTGCACTGGTGCATCACATCAGCTCAGAATGTTCACACAGACCTGCCGCACAGCACGAGGAAAGTTTCTCTGTTGCCTAATTTATATTAAATACATACACATGTAACTGGCTTTGTATCAATAAAATAAAATAATAATTTTATACATTTTATACATCTGAGCCCAAAATGACCACGTGCAAACTTTGATAAAATGGGCACTCTGTAAATAAATACACTTTATAATATTTAATTTAAATGGCAAATTCCATGATAGTTGTAAATAAAATCATCTGATTCCGGTCAGACGGGAGAAATGGTGCATCAAAAACAGACACAGGAGGTCCCTCAGCTAAAAACACAGCGTCCCACAACTGCACTTGTGCAAACAGCTCTGTTGATTTATGGAACATTTATAGGTCAAGATATGACCAGTGTAAACAGTGTTTCAGTTAGTGTGAATAAACCTTCCAAACACAGCCATAGAAAAAATTTATAAAATATGATTTGTGTGTCATATTCTATAATATTAAAGAAACAGTTGACCCAAAATTTCATCATGACCTTCTCACCCTTTTATGAACGTTTATGACACACAGAATCGGAGCTGCTCTCTTCTGTACTATGAACGTGAATGAGGACCTGACAGACTCCAAACAACCAAGCACCACAGACGCATCATTTTCTGAATGCTTATGTGAGGATCACACTGAAATATTGTAAAATACACACTGACAGCCACGGTCACCATTCACTTTCACTGTATGCTGTACATAACGTTTCCATCTCACAACTTACAGTCTTGCGTTTGATGACAGGGTTTGATGACAGTTTGATGACAGGGTTTTGATTTTGGGTCAACTATTCCCTTATTTCCTTCCTGAAACTGTTACATTTACTAACTTGTTTTGACTTGTACTAACTTGATCAGATAGACATCAAATTTGCCGGCGGACCGCCCTGACTTGCGCTGCTTCAGCTTACGGGTCCAACCCTGAGGCAGCGAAGGGTCTTCATACAGCGGCCCGCGGTCCCGAATAACAGAACGCCGCTGCTTGGCTGAGGCGGAAGATTCTGGAGTGCTGACAGCGCCCCCAGCTTCAGGGTCAATGGGTTCGGATCTTCCTGACTCTCTCTGTTGTCTGTCATCCCCCTGCGTAAACACAGGCGTGGGTGGAGGAAAAGAGACAGTGGCTTCCAGTTTTTCCACATCTTGCCGTTCTCTTTTGTTTTTCTTCTGCTTCTGGGTCTTGTCTTTGGAGCCCTCCTGGTCTTCATTTTTGTCCTCACCTCTGTCAACAAAAGACAAGTGACACTGAGACAGCTTTACAGTCCAACAGGTTCTTATTTCCTTCAGCTGCTTGTCTAAATGTCTGAACTACTTTGAAAAAGGACATATGTGCCGTATTTACATGTTTGTCCTCATCAACTCAATATTTTTGCTTCAATGTTTTCTCCTTTACAGATCAAACAAACTCTAAATAACACCAACAGGCCGGCAGGATGAGGCCAGAATTTAAAGTGTCAGGGTAAAATGTGGCTCATCTCTACAGTTAACCAAACAAATTACTGCAGTTTGTGGTTCAGCGTCTTTTAACGTCATGTGAAACACGATGGGATGCATCTATGTCATCTTTTAAGAACAACATGTTACTGTTGATTGGTGTGGAAATCACCCTGAAGGTGTAAAAGCTCTATTTGGAGGCTGAATCATTGTGTCTTCAAAGGATGGAGGAATTTCCCAGCTTTACCTTCAGAGAACAACAAACACTTTTGGTTGTAACATGTTTATCTGTATTAAAGTGATCTGCACTGATGAACTGAATTTATCTCTGTGTGTGCTGATTACACATCTATACGACTGCATGTTTCTGGCCACATGGTGTTAATAACAACAAAACAATAACGTAAAAACATCCAGTTATAGTTTAATTATACAATAAGGCCAGAATAATGAAACTGATATTAAACTGTTTCCACTTCTATGATGTCCAGTAAGTTTTCTGTGTAAATATTAAAGTTTTTGACTGGTTAATTTGTTCCTTTATGTTCCACACTATGGCCGAAATCCACACACAGAATAGTTTGTGTTTTAGTGGATACATCAACCAGTCATTGCATTTTAATCCAGCACACAAAGTTTAAAAACTTTCATAAAACTGATCTTAAATCTTAAGCTACCAGAGATTGTTCATTTTTGCTGTGTTCAAAAAAGCATGCTATAACACTATATATTAAAAAAAGGCATGTGTTTAAATGTCACTTAGCCACTTTTGAATACACATACTGCACATAACACACAAGTGGTGTACTATAAAGTACAGTGACTATAAAGTACTACAAAGCTGAAGCTATCTAGCTAGTGTACTATGTCCCATAATTTCACCATTTTAGGACTTCAATACAACGTCAGTATAATGCTGCAAAAACATTAACAAAAACATTTCAACCTTTAAAGACCGATCTTGAAGTTATGTGAAGACATATGCGTCTGTAGAAGCTGTAAGTCACTGTGATATCAACAGTTTCTCATATTAAAATCATTCTCAGTTAAACGCTGCATAACCCACAAATGTCACCACTGAATGGAAACTGCAGCAGAAATATCCACAGCAAATGCCCCACTCCCGTGTTCAGCTTCTGAATGTGGTTTTGGCTTAAAATCAAAGTTTGTGATTTTTCATAGCAGGTCGATTTGGTTCATGGTTTAATACTTTGGAAAAATGAATGAAAAATACTTCCAGATACAAGCCATGTGAAAAAGTGGGCAGAAACTGTTGCTTTATTTCATTTCAGGAAACCTGGAAAATATCTGGAAATACAGCAAGCTGTGTATAACTTCTCGGTTTGATTTGTTTATACAGTAGACAGGTAAGCACACTAAACTACTGCAGAAGCATATATTCCACAATATATAAACATGATCACTGATGTGATTAAAGACAAACACCTGAGTGTTCAGTGACTCTGATGTTAATCACACATTTCTGATGATGGGAAACGTTGAACATCTGATGCTTGATGACACATTCAAGTGAAGCTGACAGAATGTGTCAAGTCTTTAAATCAGTCACGATCAAGATGAAGATAAAACAAAAAATGTGGTTTCTGGAACAAATATCATTACAAATAAAACCATATCTGAAAATCTGAGAGAAATATGATAATATGAATGTGACATTTATCAAGTCACACTTTCTTCATCAACAGACAACACTACAGCCTAAGAGCTTTTCATTCATTTTAGGTTTGGAATCTTGATTTACATCTTAATCTAACATTTATGCCAGTCATTTAAACATTAATGTAAATAAAACATAAAAAGAAAATAACCATAAGGTAAACATCACCTCTGGCTGAACTCACATTCTTCAACAGTGACATTTGTGATTACAGGATAAGAATTTAAAAAACATTTTGATTCAGACATGTTAATGAATCATGCAGCCTGACTAAAAAATATGACATATATGACAAATAATATATGCTTTTAAATATGACCACAAATATAATCATCATGTTTTACAAGATCAATAGCTCCAGTGCCCAATGAGATATTTTAGAGCGAATTATATGTATGATAAACCTTACTGATAAACACAAGTGAAGTGAAATGTCATATTTAACAGCAGGAAACCACGAAGCCCTGACTTTCCAAACTGGCATCATACAATTAAACTACCACAGCAAGAGCAAATTAGTAATGGTCATAATTAAGATTTTATTGAGCATGTTGGCTGTACAATGTAGTTCATGCACACTTGGTGTTCTGTTGATGAAGAATATGGATAATCTATGGGGAATATGGAGAAAATACTAATCATGTAGTCCATTGATGAGGAGACAGCGTAACTACACTACATTTCCCATCATTCCCTGTGTCAGCACAAAAAATGTAAAATACATAAACACTGATAAAATCTAAAACACATCCATTCAAACAGGTGCTAAAAGACTTGTGACAAAGAGAAGAACTTTGAAAATGACCAACATATTTATTATATCCTGACTAACGTAACTTAAAGACACATCACAGAGTAATTATGGTTTCAATCTCATGGGTAAGAGCCTTCCACAACGACCTACAGGATTCAACCTCCGCTGGCATGAATGTGTTTGTTATACACATATGCACAGTTCAGATCTTTTAAAGATATAGCTGTGACACTGTGTTCACATTATTTTACAGGCTGTTTCCCACCACTGGACGAAAATCTTATAGAAGAACAATGACACTGTTGGCCTATGAAGTATAATATGATGTATGAATGTTTAATCAACATCAACTGCCTGAAAAGCCATCAGAACAAGACACATGAAGGTTGTTATCGTGTGTGTTTTGGCTTCCTTTTGAGTCAATATGAAAATTCTACTTGCCCTATATAGGAACTACCCTGTAGCTCAGTACCCATCCTAATTTTACAATCAATAATCAAGACAACAATGTTTTCTTCTTAATCGTGGCATGTGACACGAAACACTAGATTTCTCCTGCACCCAGTGAAGCAGTGTGTAGTGAAGCTGCAGGACGCACGTTCTGTCTTCTAGACATGTCACAGGTGTGTGAAGACACATGCGGTTCATCAGCCTCTGCGCTCCAGCACACACACTCACAAACATGATGCTGCTGAAACTGTTAGCTCGTCACCGGAAGTCATCTCAACCACATTCTGCGAGAAGCACCATCCTGCTCTCGCATGGCAGTGTCGTGTGCATGGCCAGAGCGAGCCTGCAGTCTTGTGTTTTACTGAGTTAAGTTATACGTCTTGCACGCTGCAGGGACAACTGAACACAACAACACACACACACAGTGACATCAGGCAGAGAAATACACGAGTCAACTTGCCTGCATATGCAAACTTGCTACCTGACGGCGTGCACCTACCCAGCCGAAGGAAGCTACACCGGGACTACAACACACGGTTCAGCCCGTCTGAAGCGCTTGCACGTCCGGACAGACAGATACATGTGGAGCCAATCTCACGTCCTGCAGCTGTACAGCGCCACGGCTAACTTACTTCAGCGTGTTCCTGACAGCTAGCGAACACCAACACCAACAACCTCCACACAAGAGCCGCTAACGTCACCACAACAAACGTGTCCGTGGAGCACAAGAGTTGGGAAGTAACGGGACGAACGCGCCTCCTGTCAGCGGCTCTAGTGCCGCACAAAGTCTCGATCATCCGTGATGTGCAGCGGGGAAATACGAGTGACGTACACTGAAGGAGAAACACCCGCCTCAGCCTGACTAACATCACCGCCGCGATTCAACTACGCCATCGCCGCTCGCGACGCCTGACATTGAAGCCGTGACAGTGGGAATGGATGCGATGCACACTTACAGTCTCTCCTCTCCGCTCTCTGCGGCGGCCATTTTTATTCAAATAAATAAATTTCCAAAAAATCACGCAACATCTTTGTGGTACCCCTCACCCTCCTCTCCCTCAACACCATCCCTCGCGCCAGGTCTCGCGAGAAGTGGGCTGGAGGGGAAATGCGATGAGACGCGAGCTCTCGCGAGACGTGGGGAAGGTTCTGGCAGGCCGAGAGCTGCATTGACATTAGAATAAAACAGCTGCATTATCACGCGTAAGTTCGTTCTGTGATGAAGTTTGTTTTTCAGGATACAAATTTTTGTTGCTTCTTTACGTTTTTTTTTCTGACGTGTTTGTCTTGAGGTCAAAGTGTAAATTTACAAAGACCCTATAAATAAACATAGAGGAATAAATAATAATAAAAGAAGAGGTCAGGAATCAGTGTATTAATTTAAAAATAAAATGTAAATGAATAAATAATTATTAATAATTATGAATAAACCTGTTTAAATATTCTGTATTGGTGTTTAAACAGCAATACATGGAAATTGCTTTTAGGCATATTAGTCAGTTGTCTTCTTTATTCATTCTTGTATCAATCATGCACTAAACAAAGAAGAAGAATTTATGTTCATGCACTAAACTTGGAAGAATTGTTATTCTTTATATGAGGAACCCTTCAGTTGTACATTCATGTTGACACATTATCATCATCAGTGCAGTTGTGAGCAATCAATCAGTGCAGAATATTGTAATGTTTGTAAAGTTGTAGTTTATGTGTTTTCCAACTTCCTGTTTTATTTCACAAATGTGGTAATGAAGTAGGAAAGAAAAGAAACAAGAGGAAATGAGAAACATATTGGAGACGTCCCATGTACAGTCATATACAGCTGAGAAAGTGGTGTGATTCACAGACTTTTCAGGAGAAAAGAAAGACAATTGCATCATTTATTTTGATTTTGTGTCATCTTGACATTTGACAGTTTTTAAACATGCTTAACACAAGATTAAAAGTGTAAATGAATCTCTTTTTTCGTACAATTATGTGGCTGAAATCTTGGTACAGAATGTTTAAGTGTCATCTTGTTCCCCTGAAATTTATTTTCAAGAACATTTAACCAATATGTGAACATTTATGTCAAATACTTCATTTAAATGAATTATTTTAAACAAGTTCTCAATTTGGACAGTTGGCCCAACACTGGATTGTCCTGGACTAAATCTGGACTAAATCTCAGTAATTCTAAATCTGGATTAAATCTCAGTTCTAAATCTGGACCAAATCTCAGGTTTGAGTCTAAAGTATATACACACATGCTATATTTCTCTAGAAGTGATTTTGTTTATTGATTTCAAACATCAAGTTCAAAGCTGTTTAATATTATATTTTTTGTTGTTGTTTTAAGGCTTAATTCAATCTTCAACAATAAAATATATTTTATTATATTTTGTGAAGTTTCAGCTGTTGTTTTTCATGCATGTACAGCTGTGGCACTCTGGTAAGGACCCTGACTCACTACACTGACACACTGATGAACATACATTATAAAAAACACTTGATTGATTGATGATTATTCAGTTGAAACTATAGTGCTCGCTACCTGTCTAGAAATGTTACTCCGTATGATGAAATGTAAGTAAATAAAGGCTTTTAAAAACTAAGCGATTTTGGTGGATCTGTTCACTGGTTATTTTATAGTCATATTAAGGTTTGTGTTTTCACAGAAATGGACTGATAAATTTATCTGAAGAAAACACTTTAGTGTGTGACAACAGTTACCTCGCATTACTAATTATTAGAAAATCACACGTTTATATTGGACTTCCACATCTACGCATTTGGCATTCATTCCTTTATACAGTGTGTCAAGTAGCGCGACCTTTACAGTAATGTAAATCACATGAAATAAAACGAATTCATTACTGCGAAATCGTGTAACCACAGCCCACATGCACATGGCGGAACCAGCACCTGTGTAATCCTGCGAGTCAGCTGAATCAGTGAATCTGTCGGGTGTTATTGTTCATCAAACAACGTTGATTGAACTTTTGCGTTTTTTAAACATGTTAACTATGGGCGATCTTCATGCAATGTGGACCGCTGGATTTGTTGGCATGGCGGTTCTGCTCTGTGCAGTGAGCAGCGATAGGAGTTCAGTGAAGGGCAGTGACGTGCAGCTGCGATCTCTGGAGGAAATCCAGTGAAACTACAGCTCTCTCCACACACACACACACACACACACACACACACAGTGCACTGTTGACTGATCACCATCTAATCAACTGCAGAAAGAGAAATCCAAAAGTCAGATCATTCAAATGAAAAACAAACATCCTTTCTAAATGTTTACTGCTTTTAAAACCTTCGTGTCAGATCTTATGTTTTTACAAATACAATAAATACATTTTAGTATAATATCTTTGAATAAAAGCATTTATTTCTTTATCTAATGGCTGTTTTGTTTAATTACCTCCTGCCAGTACCTACAAATATGATAGAGGAAATATTTTATCTGATTCTCTAAGCAAGACTGACATCTAACGGCCAGACTGTGCAATTGTGACACTGTCACAGAAAGGCTCGTGTAGAGTACAGTAATGTATTAAGAACTGTATTTAATGTCATAAATGACGTTTTACAGTGATGAGAACTTTTATTAAGGAAAAACATCTAGTAAACTATCCAGACTCATTAATGTCACACAAACATCCTAATAGTCTTGAAATCTTTTTTTTGTGTTATTTTTGGTTGTGGTGAAATGTTTTGTAATATTGTCACGTTCATTATTGTTTTGCATTTTGAATTGTAAAAAAACTCGCTGCATCACGGGCAATAAATAAAGAGCTCAATAAGTTCAACGAGCATGAAGTGCTGTTAACTTAAATCCAATTAGATCCAGCCAGATGTAAAATATCCTCTTTCACTCTGAATTCCTTCTGCTGGCTACTGGTAAAATCCAGCTCACATACCAGTTCAAAAGCCACATATTTTACAGGGTGTAAATGTTTAATTTATGACATGTAAACTATCTCTCCTGATTAGGATGCACCATAAAATGTGTTCTCTCATGAAAAGGGGCATTAAAATCCTTTGAAAGTTTTTCCTTCGCATCAGATTTCAGGCTTGAACCCTTTGAAAAAGAGGGAAAAATGAGAAACAGACTTTGGGAAAAGAGGGAGAGAGGGAGAGAGAGAGAGAGAGAGAGAGGGAGAGAGAGGGAGAGAGAGAGAGGGAGAGAGA
>JAZGTK010002661.1:0-30719 GCA_036877625.1 Ambastaia sidthimunki | reverse complement strand
AATATATACTGCAGCTTTCCAAATTTGCAACAAACTTGAATATTAATAAGGATAAAAAACAGAAACTTGCATGCACATTCCCTTTCGATCATATGCATGATCAACATTCAAATCAGTGAAATTCAAAATTTAGTGTGACCGCTCCTTTATATAGCAAATCACTTATAATCACAAATCACAGTCCTATATTGTCACTACATTGTTCATCATAGGGTAAATAGAATGGGTTAAATATTTCTTTGTTGAAAACAGTCTTCCAGTGCACCACGTAACTGTCCAAGGTGAGTTTTTACACCAAGGCCAGAACTGACCAGGGTTTATTGTGAGCTAGGTGTGAACACTCAGAGGTCATCCTTCTGGATCAATGACTATCAGCTTTGCCCTTGAACATTTGCATGTCCTTTGACTAAGTCAAACACAATATGAGAGTGTGAGGTGGTGTGTGTGTTTGTACTGACGTAGATTTGGAGGCTATAAGAAGAGGATTGATGATTTTGTTCCTTACACAAATACGTTTATTTAGTCTATGACAATGGGAAACAGGATCGGTAGATATGAATTATATGATTCATTCCACATATGTGTATATACTGTGGAACATGAGTGTCATAAAACCAGAACTGCTGTATATTGAGAAAAAAAACATATACAGTTTAAATGTCCAGTACAGATATAATCCTGAATACTCTTATTTAAATAGTAGAATTACATATATTGTAAGGGAATGTAAATAGAAAAGAATCAGTATTTATATTTCAGATATTTATTTACAAAGAAATGTACTCATTCATTTAGTAATTTTTGATTGATTGTAAACATGGTCAAAACATGGTATTGACATCTCTTGCCAAATCATAAAATATGAATTGTGCCATATGAAGATTGAGGGAAAAAAACTAAAATAAAACATTGTTCTATTTACATTTTCATATTAAAAGAACAGTGCTGGGTAAGATTAACATTAAATTATATCATGTATCTGATCACCAGTTACTTAGTAAGCAGATCTAGTTTTAATAACATAAAGAACTCATAATTTTTCACCAAATCAAATTTGTAAACAAAAGCATATTTTAACTACACAATATTTTAAAAACATATCACGTCTAACATTTCTCATAAATGTCTGAGATTTGCTTTTATTTTCTACATTTGTAAAGAAGACAGTAATTTACCACATGTAAGCATCATCCGTGAGAGAATGATGCCGACTGTTTTAATCACAAGCACGGGATATTTACTTCATGTGTGGTAGATATAGATAAAGATATTTAAAACATTTATCTAAAATTTAAAAAAAAAAGTATTTTATTTTTTGTTAAATTGCGATGATAAAAGAAATATATTACTGGATAGATTAGTAAAATTATTGTCTTGTGTAAATGTGAGATTAAAAAATGAAACTAACTGTATGTTTAAACTTTAAAATCAAATTGTGCTGAGGTTGCTGCTATGTTCATTACAGTGTAAATATATTGCATACCTGCCCCCAAAATATGAGACTGAAAACAAAAGAAACACACAAAGAATATTTATAGATTTTTTTCTTTTATGAAAGCGTAATTGCATTCAGATTAGTTGAGCGTGATTTTTCACAAAATATTTTACAGGGTTTGGTTACTACAACTTCGAGACAGGATGATGTTTACTGACAAAATGTCCCAGTTTATCAAAAAGGCACTGTCTGTCCTAATACTGTTAATGCATACTTCACCTAACCTCACATGTTGTCCTGTCAAAAAAGTGCACACTTCATTTTAGTAGGAAGGTAGTGTATAAAGGTTGTGGTCTACAAGTGATTTTAGCTAATTCATTGTTTACGAAACGAATTTAATTATGGCTAAGTATATTTCCTTTCTCACTATGCTAGTTATGCTCACAACCAACTAATTATTTTATCCAAAACAGGACTTGCGAAGTATGTACTAAGTGCTACCTATCGTATTTCTTCCAATTTTTTATGCTTATGTTTCCAGCTAAATCTTATCCGAAGGATCGATTTGCATTGCTGTAAGTTAGTATTTACAACACAAAAGACAAGTTTGGCTTCTTTGGAGTCCTATGCAATTACAGTTTAGTAAGATCTTTGAGGGTCTTTAATGGCTTTCTATTGAATTGTTTATAGTGGTATAAGTATTATAGATTGAAATCAGAGCTTCCATAATCTGCCAGGGTGGCTTGCCGTTCATAAGAACTTTCCACATTAAGTAATTTAATGCTGGGACAATGCCGAGGATTAGCCATATTGGCTGCATGCTGCACTGTTGGATACAGAGGTTTCGCTTTGCAAACCGGATGATGTCTGATGTCCCGTTCTTCATGAAATTTAGAACATTTAAATTGAATCTCATTAAATTTGAATTGAATTTCATCAAATCTGAATCACATTGAATCTGAATTGAATTTGCATTGATGCTAAGGGCTTTTCAGTATCATTTTATCAGATCCTGTCTTATCGTTTTCCAAGGCTACAGGCATAAAAGTCATAAACCTTGTATAACATGTTGTTCCTTATCTCCATAAGGAGGTACACTATAAAGTCACCCCAAATTGGCCAAAGCATAACTAGAAATAAGCACTGTGAAAATTCAAAGTGATGTTAGCATTTCTTTCCAACACATTTGATTGCATTTGATTTGTCTGTAATGTTTGGCGATGTGTCCCTTTATTTATTGTTCTTGTTGTGTAATGATGTGCAACAGTGTAGGAAAACTGAAGTAAATGTGTAGGTAATTTGAATCCATGTAGTTGAATCATGATGCTTTTTATGCAACAATGACCTGCTTAACTATCCTGCAACTGGTATACTGCAGTCAACTAGTTGACTAACAGGGCTTATAAATTAACCAGCTAACTGATTCTTAGGAGTTTGCAGGTGTTCCAGAAAGTGGTAGTGATTATTTAAGAGTGTTTGCTGAAGTGAATGAAAGAATGAAGAATTTTTAAATGCAATTTGAGACAGCTGTATTTCTGTGGACTTAGCACATGGAAAGGGCTATTTTGCCAACCTGGATGAGGAACATCCAAGAGGAATGGAAACCTGAAATTACCATGGCTGTTTTATCTGTTGTTAGGCTTTAGCTAGAGGAGGTTAATAATCATTCATTCTAGCATATTCTGTGAACCTGCTACCTATTTCAGCATGTTGATGTTAAAACCCGAATATCTATCCAGGCCTTCACTCAATGACATTATAGGTATTGATTCTAATTTTCTAAAAGTGCATCTTCTGATATTTCAGAATTCTGCAACTTTCCCAGCAGCGTGTGCAAGAATAGATTTTTACACAGTCAGCGTTTCTACTTTATTCATAGAGCCGTGACACATTTTGTATGGTAGTCAATGTAGATCCAGACAGTGATCTTGATAAGAGATTGTGTTTTTTGTTCTCGGCTTCCGTTCTCACTCCTTTAAACAAGAACTCAGAGTGTGTTTGTGAGTGTGACTGTAACAGGGACAGAGGCGCCGCGTTTCTGTATGTGTACGTATTGACTGTGTGTGACATCACTCCAGAAAAAGAGAGCTTAAACCTTGGTAATTACTTTTGTAAATATACGACACATTATAGTTATCTTAGCCTAGCTGTTTAATTTGTGTGTCCATGCAAGTTTAATATTTTAAAAAATAAATAGAAAATTGTGTCTCAATTGTGTTATATAAAAATATATTTAAACATGATATCTTAAATTATTGTTTTACCTTGTCAAATGCTTCTATGTTCTATGAAAATTGGTTTCTCTGGACCATTTTATAGACTTGTCTGCACAAAATGCAATAAAGTTCAAGTCATTTATTACAACTATTATTTCTGTGTATTCATTGTGAGTGACCAAAATATGGCCTGGGGTCAAGTACATGCATGTTTTTAAAGGTTTGCAATACCCTAAGAATACATGACAAAATACATGACAGTATACCATCACTGTACCACAGTATTATTGCAGTATCCCAGTACTTTTTTGTAAGGATAATTTAATCAGATGTCGGTTTATTGGCGTCGGCCAGATGTTATTTTACAATTGTACTGTTAAGACAAATCATAACCAGCCATAATAAAGAAAAAATAATAAAAGACATCTAACTCTGTTTTAATCATGGTCACAATGCACTTTCCAAACAGCAACATCAAACTTACACAAGAAAATACACAAATGAACAATGACAATACAAAAAGCATAATTTTGAAAATGCAGTGACTACTTTGCTTCACAGCACAATGATATTAAAAATAAACACCCAGACTAGATCAAACTGATAGAATTTTCCACGTGATCGTATGACAGCATCATATGTAAATAACTGGACTTTTAACAGCATTTCACAAATCTTGCTGGCTTCTGTGCTGAGCTTTGTACCAAGTTACCAGAACTATCAGGAGACTAATATGAAAACATTCCTTATTCCTCAACTCAATTTATATAGGTTATACCATGACTTTTAAACTAATTATCCCATTGACCACAATAAACATGAATCAGTTTCTTTGTGCCCATTTGTCTGTCTATCACTGTTTTATGATATGGATAATTTAAACATAGTCTAGTATATCCTTTATTGAAGTTCAAGAACTGCTGATAAATCCGAATCCTGGGAAATGTTATTACTAAGGACAAAGTGCAGCTGGCTTCCCAGTTACCTCAGCAGCCTGTGAGTGATGTAACTTTATATTTTAACCAATGACCAGCATTTGGCTTATCAAGCTGCAGTAGATAAAATAAACCTGTGCCATAGGACAGTGAAAATTAGATGTGACTGCAGGCTTTGCGTCTAGTCAAAATGAAGAGAAATTCTACAGGTTTGCGAGTGCGGCTCCCTGCACTTATTTTTACATTAGAGATTGTGATTGTGGTTCTTTATGCTGTCTTTGTAACTTATGATGATCACGCTAATGCAATATTTCAGAACAACCAGACAAATCCCATGGAGAACTCATTGTATCAGAACTATTCATTTTTTGCCGATATTCAGGTGATGATATTTATTGGATTTGGCTGCCTTCTGGCTTTTTTCCGGCGCTATGGTTTTGGAGGAATGGTCTTTAACTTCCTGACAGCCACGTTTGCCATTCAGTGGGCTATTCTGTTTCAGGGCTTCTTCCAGTTTTATCATGATGGGAAGATTCAGCTTGGAGTGGTGAATCTGATAAGTGCTGAATTCGCCTGTGCTGTGGTGTTGATTTCTTTCGGTGCAGTGCTGGGGAAGACCAGCCCTGTGCAGCTGCTGGTAAGTTTATTGCAACAGGTTGGATTGGTATTTAAATGCTGCATTTAACCGAGCACCCCAATTTCATTTAACATTTACCAGACACATCTTACAATTACATATTTAGGAAGTATCCAGTATAAAGGACACTTTGGAAGGCTGTGTTGAAAATGAACAGCAATCTGGTAGCAAGATCAGTCAATCCTTTTTTAAGGATATCAACATGACCAACATTTAAGACCACAGGGGGGTTTAGCACCAATACAAAGTGAAAACTGTTGCTTATATTGTCACTTTTTCTGCACTGAGAAATTTTCACAGACTGACTTAAGCCTACAATCAAGCATAAAATACCCGCAAAAATTACATTTTTAAAAATAAAAATTGTTTATACGCAAGACAGAATAAAAGTGGCTGTAATATCATGCATAACTTCACAGTCACAGGATAAAAAGTCTTAGAAAAACAGATTAAGCAATATTAAGCAATGCAAGCCTATTAATCTTTTGCATCATATGTTTATATTGTGTTGCATTTGTTTGTATGATTACACATTGTACACATTTAGTTAAAAAATACTATATGTCAGTCATAGTTCATATTGTGTATTGTTTTGTAGGTTATGGCCATGCTTGAGATACCTGTGTTTGCCGTCACAGAATGGGCTGTGCTGAAATTCTTGAGGATTAATGATGCTGGTGGCTCCATTCTCATTCACATGTTTGCCTGCTACTTTGGGCTGGGAGTCACTTTTGTCCTGTATAGGCCCAGCTTAAATGAGGGACATCCCAAAGAGGCAACAAGTTACCAGTCAGATCTGTTATCTGTGATGGGCACACTGTTCCTCTGGGTGTTTTGGCCCTCTTTCAACTCTGCGTTGACCTTCAAGGGCGATGACCAGCACCGGGCCATTCTTCACACGTTTATAGGCCTCAGTGCCTCCACAATTACTGCTTTCGCTCTGTCCACAATCCTTAGCAAGAAAGGTAAGATCAGCATGGCCGACGTCCAGAATGTCACGTTGGCTGGTGGTGTGACCGTTGGAGCTTCTGTGGACATGATGATCTCCCCTGTAGCTGCTTACGTGCTGGGGATACTGGGATGCATAGCCTGCATGCTGGGGTACAAATATCTGAGCCCGTTTCTGGCACGTCGGCTACGGGTGCAGGATCAGTGTGGAATACACAACCTGCACGGTCTGACGGGACTCATTTCCAGTCTAGCAGGCATCTGCGCCATCCTGTTGGCCAGTGAGGAAACGTACGGCCCTAGTCTCTACCAGATCTTCTCGCATCGAGCACCTGTGGAGGGAGATCCTCGGCTGGCAGAGCTGCGGAAAGAAATCCCAGACCTGGAGGCAGGATTGGGTCGAAGCGCTACAGAACAAGCTCTCTTTCAGTTGGCCGCAGTGTTCGGGACCATCGCTGCATCAGTGGTGGGGGGTTTCCTGACAGGCGCAATTCTCAAGCTGCCATATCTGGCTTCCCCTGAGGATGAGAACTGCTTTGATGATGAGCTCTTCTTTGATGTTCCTCCAGAGTACAATCAGCAGGATCTATGGTCCCATGTTCTCAAAGACACAAACAAAACTGATGCTGACTAAAGCAAACTGCACTTAGCTGAAGACATATTTGAGAACAGTGTTCATTTTTGACAAAAATTAGTATTAAGACATGAGTACTGTTTAACATTTACCCATATAGACATTGTAAAATATATTTAGCCATTATAAAATGATGGACTGTTTTAACATTTGGTATCAAATACAGTTTAAATATGTTTATATTTTGATTTGAAAAAATTTACAAATTTGTAATATTTTATGAATGAGAATTTATACATTTTTTATCTAGTTGAACAAATAAAAGTATAAAAGTACAAAAATTAAAACTGTCACGTTATATTCAATTTACTATATTTAATATATATTATATTTATGAATGTTGTAAGTGAACAAACATATGATAACATGTATACTTTGACAGGGAGATTTCGCATAGAGTAATCTGATGTGATTGAATTGCTTGGGGACATGCCCTTTCCCTGCCATTTTATCTACACAGACAATGTGCCCTTTGATTTGCATATCTATGTGTCCATCTACTTATATATAAAATGTATAAAACTCAACTATAATTGCATGCAGTAATATTATGTGATAACCTTTGTGTAAGCATAGGTTACTCGCGGGCAGTTTGGATGCTCAATTTGCAAACTGAGCATGAGGCAATTCTAACACACTATTTTTAGTGTACATTTAGTATACTTAATATGACTTTTAATTAGCATGATGTTCTTCATTGTTTTATATTTCATAAATAATAAAACTATATCTTTAGTGTGTTTTTCTGGGCAATAAAAGTTACTTTTCAAAATAGGATTATAGTTTGTGCCGATACAGAAATTGACCCTTAGGAATGTTTACTGTTTACTCGAGTAAATTAAGTCTTGATCTAAATGCGTGTATATGTCATCTATCTATGTAAAAAAAAAAAAAATTAAAAAAATAAAGACTTTCTCTTGACTTTTATCTAGCAGAAATCCTCATGTCTCTTATATTTGAAGCTCCGCCCCTTCTCAGCGTCCATTTTGGGCAAAGCAGGAAGTTGTCTTGTTGGAAAACCTCATAACGCACGGAACACCTTAAACGTTTAGCGATATATTTATAATTTTTCTTTAGTGTTTTAATCATTTATCTCTGCATATGTTTTTAAATTAACGCAGACGGGACGATACGTTGTTTCGATCGTTTGTTTGGCGCTTGTTGTGACAAAAACTTACCAGGCAGAGGTCGCGACGATAACCCGCGATTTTAAATAAAACCAGGTAATGTTGCTTTAATTTAGATTTTGCTTGAGAATAAATTAGATATGACTAAATTTTAAGCGTAAATAATCGTCCCGAATTTGTAACGCACGTGCTTATGTAACGTGCATGCTGTTGTTGTGCTGTCTCGCTAACGTGCTATTTATTAACTAGCCATATACCAGCGCCACTGTAATGTTTGCTTCCGTTATCGTTTAAACTGCACGTTAGCAAAAAAAAATAGTTTATTATCATCGTTCACACGATACATATGTCGTCAGGTTGGACATAATTGTATTTTTTTCCGTTTGCAGTGAGTCAGGATGGCGGATGACTTTGATGTTGAGGCCATGCTGGAAGCTCCTTATAAGAAGGTGGGTAAAGTGACCGGGACTCATTTCACGTTGGCATTTGTGCAGACCTGAAAAGTGTGTTAAGGCTATTCATAAACCCTGCATTTGTTGTCAGTGCCTGATTGAAGTGTATGATTCTTTATTGTGTAAAAGAGAGTGATGTTGTGTAGTGTGATATCCTGAATTACAAATAAATGCCCGTCTATCTCTCTTTATAGACTTGCCTAATGATATCTCACCTCTACTCCCCTGAATACATCTTTGATTCCAGTGTGAACTGTGAAAAAAAGTAAGGTAGTAATTGCGCAATGTATTGATGTACTGTGATCCCTTAGGTAAACCACAAATAGACCGCCACCATAGACCATCCAATCACCTGTTTGCCTTCAGCAAGGCGAATAAATGCCAGTGAAAGAAACAAAATAGGACATGGAACAGAGACAGTATTCAAATATTGGTTATTAGTGGGGCTGCACAATATAGCAACATTAATGAAATATCACAAATGTGCATATGGCAACGATTTGCATTAACTGAATTATTTTAATTAGTGGATGAATGGATATATTTTATTAACCCCCTGTGGGGCAGTTCATACTAATTAACGTTTGTTTATGTATGTATATTTAGTTCAGGTTGATGCAGATAGCAGAGAGACCTCTATCAGAATTTTTATTGAAGCCACCTTTTTCGAAAAAGAATGTGAAACATGTATTTTGGTTATATAATTGCTGTTTTTAAATGTGTTGTAATTGATTTTACAAATTTAAACTATTATCATATTGCATATCATATTATGTAGCAAGTTTTCTTATGGCACAGCCCTTGTTTTTAACCATGTCACCATGTGTATAAAGCTATAGAAATTGTAAAGAGCATTTTGTGGCACTTAGCACAACTAGATAAACCGTTCAGGTTTTTTACTAAATGGTAATGCAATCGTAAATAATCAGTTGTTGGTTGCTGGCTTTTGTTTAAAACTGAGAAAAACTAAATTAAAACTTAATTTAAAGCATACTGGGCTGTTGTTGAAAAGGACAACCAGAAACATTGTCTGAAGCTATCAGTGGTATGGACTACTATCTGTGCCTGGGACCTTTGAATTTAAGCAAAAATTCTGGGCCATGAAGCTAGCCTTTACTAAAGGTTTATTAATCTTGAGTGAATTTTCCAATAAATTAATTCTGGTTTCCCAATATAAATACTGTCTCTCTACCCAGTCTGTTGTGATCTTTAAAATCGTTCACATTGGCATTTGGTTTGTGCATGCCCACTTTAGTGTTATCTCTTCATCATTCAGTTTCCTATCATTAATCTTAAAAAGGCATATCATTAAGTAATGGTGTCTGTCAATAAGAATAGACCAATTCATGTTTTTGTTTTTCAAAATTAATACCTGCCTGTGATGGTTCAAATGTAATGGATTCAAAATGGGCAAGTAAGGTAAAAATCACAGTCTTTTGCTGAGGTTTTAGGTGGTCTCTCTTTTTTTGGCTTTAATGCGTTGTCTTTTGGGACGCAGTATGACTAAGCCGTGTAAATCCCTGTTTGCTTCAGGACGAGCTGTGAGACAAAGATGACATCAAGCTCTCACAGTCCAACCACGCTAACTGGGGAAGATCTCATGGACTGACAGCCTGAACACTGGAATACTCTTTAGCAGCACTATAACATGGCTACAGCAAGACTTAGACTTAAAATAGCAGGGTACCTATACTGTGACCCTGAGGGTCCCCTAAAAAAATGCCTTCTGTATAAGCATGTCTACACTACGGATGGTTCTCGATGGTAAACTAGTTATCCTACAGCAGAAGTTGACTAGTTTATCTTGACTTTCTGTTTTTTAGATTTTTAGCAGTGGTGCTTTAATTAGCATGCTGACAGCATGCTGTGTTTTCTCTGTTAAACACTTTGCAATGTACAACCTTTTCTCTCTTTAAGTCCTTAAATTGATCCACATCACTGCTACAGCTATGCACAGTTCAGAAGGATTTCTTTGGCTCCTTGTTATTTCATGGTGAATGATATTCCACTAAAAGCATTGCATTAAGGCATGTCAAGTTTAACATAACCGACCTTAGTAGTGAGTCTTAAGAACCCTGCATTCCACATAGCTGTTTATAAACGCAAGTTTAAAACAGTAAACATAAAAATATGAAGGTTTCCTTTGTTCAAGGTTTCATTAGTACTGGGGTTGAATTATGTTTGAAAATGATTCAAGTTGTTTCATTTGTGAAAGAACGCTAGTTGAGAAAGAATTGGAAATGTTTCTTATTGCAAGACCCCGCTAACAGATGCTTATTTAAAAACGGACCATTTGATTGCATTTATTTGTTTAAAGGAAAGTTTAAAGCAACTTACAAGATGAGGAAAGCACAAGCAATTTATCATAGGAGCCAACAATATTAGCAATGCCACAGTATCGAATTTCAGCAAATATGATTTGTTTTCTGTACTTTCCTCAGTTGTATTAAATGAAAGCATTCTATGATCTTTCTATTCCCCCTCCCCTCTCTGCTTGCAATGTTTCCATCCTCATGATGTTATTTTTTTCTTCTCAGGGTGAAAGCAAGACCTCTAGCACCAATGGTCACGATGGCGATCGCAGGAAAAAGTAAGCAAAGCAAATCTGAGGTTGTTTTAACTCCTGATTTTGTCATTTTTCTGTGATTGGGTAATAATTGTATTCGTGCACTGACGATGAATCAATTCCCTTAGGAAAAGACATAGCAACAGTCCGAGTCCAGACCACCACAGGAGTAAAAGCAGGGACCGAAAGAGGAGTCGGGAACGCCGCAAAAGTCGCAGCCGTGAGCGCAAGAGGTCAAAGAGCAAAGAGCGCAGGCGTTCGCGATCACGCAGTCGGGATCGTTCCGGACGTAACCGTGGACGCAAGAGCCCTTTGTGAGTTTTGTGACTCTTCACTGCAGCAGAAAAAAGTGACAAGTCTAAATAAAGCTTCATGAAATTCATTGTAGTACAAATATTGATTTTGTTATACGTGATGGTGTTTATAATGTTCATTGTAATACATGGGTTAGTAACCTGAAATGCGTTTTTTTTGCCATGCATGGTTTAGTTGACAGCACAGCTTGGCCACACTTTTGGACGGGTGGGTTTTTTATCAGGGCCATATGGCATATTCATATATGCCATATGTGACAATATGACTTGTGTGACTGTGACAATATATGGCATATTGTCACAGCCACTTAGCTGCCGATTATAAAATTGAGCTACATAGTAATTATCGCAATTTTATTCCTCTGACTAAGGCCTGAAGGCTGGCCTTTCATTGGCCTGTAGCACAACACAGCATGTAGCTTTCTGGCTTCATTAAAATTGCATTTGGTTTTCACTGGATATTTGCCCTCTTGCAGTAAATAGTAGCCCTCTCCTGGTTGTAATGGCTGAAAGTTGGCTGTATAACTCTCCAACAAAACCCCTTGTTTTATATGTCATAGTATGGGACAGAAATTAAACGGTGGTTCTGGAGGGAGGACTGGCCCACCACATTTCACCAAGCACAGGTTTCTATAATATAGTCTTCTTTTCTGTGGCTTGTCCTGCTTGTTGAATGTGTGTGGCTGTGTATCATGAATAATCATACACAACTGTAACAAACGGACTAACTGTGGTGTTTTTGTCCCAGTCGCAAGCGCTCCAAAAGCAAAAGCCCATTCAAGAAAGAAAAGAGTCCCGTCAGGTGAGACCCTCATATACTGTCTGTCATGGTATTTAGAAACATTTACCTATGAGTATTTATTTCCATAGCTGATTTGTCACCCACAGTGGCAAGTAGGGTGCACATGGATGAATTATTTATTGTGCGATTTATTTATTTAACATTTATTTTGGGACATTTAGCAGACTTCTCATTTTTATGCTTAAATGAGGCCATTAATGAAGTAATGAACAATCTTCAAAATTATTATGAAAAAGTTGCTTGTATTAGGGTCAGGAAAAATTCATATAGTACATAATTAGAGAGATGTAAGGGTATGCAAAACTGAACCATAAAATGTAATACACCACCCACAGTACGTAACGTGGAGTTGAGATAATAGCCATCCTCAGAAGATGGTTGAAAATGAATTAATTTAATGATTGACACATTTATGTTGAGCTTATAGCAAATTTTCTGCTGGCTGCAAGATTGATGCATTAATGTAAGGAAGTGAGGGAGTGGGCAGTTAATGGAGCGTCTAACACTTTATAAAAATAACTGCAAGCACCAGTTTCATCTGATCTTTGCTCTCTTCTCTGTTTAAGTGCTCAGTGGTGCCAGATGTCTCATTCTCGACTTGTTTAATGTCACATACAAGAATATGTGTCTGATGACAGTGGATTAAATAAAGGAAAGCTTAATACAGCCTTACAGCTGTTTATAGGGTAATGCAGAGCTTATTGTGACCAAGATGTCAAGCCTAGAAAATCATATCGTCACTGTCGTATCAATCTTCAAAATCATAATTTTTTAGGAATAAAAAAATGCATATTTTTTAAATTATTAAACATTGTATCATTAAAGTTGGTATTATACCTTATATTGCTATCACATACTGTTGTGTACCAATATTAACACAACATTTCGCCAAAAGCATGTTTAATCAGAGATACGAGATTTAATATTTGGGAGCAGGGAGATAGAAGTTTACGCTCTCATTGATAAGAACGGTACGGACACAGACGCCGCGTTTATCAAAGTCTGTGGTCGCGTTGAGCCTTTTGACAAGAGACAAGGTTTACAAGGTTTGTGGTTACATACATCTTCCTAAACTCTATTTTAAACGTTTAAGAGGTATGAGTGATGCAATACCAAAATAAAACGATAAGATGAATAGGCGGAAATTAATCTGCCCGCAAACTGTTTTTAAAACTGTTTAAATGTTTTTCAAAACTGTTTGGCATATAACTGATATACATATTTGAATCATGAATAACCAGTGTTTTGAGGACATTTACCTCAGATAACGTGTTGCTCGACAAGGATTTCTTAATCGTTGCAACTTTCAATCTTGAGAATGAATGAGAAGTAATGCTGCGCGGAGTCTCAGACAGTCCCAAGCCGTTTTCAACACTCCATTGATTAATCATTTATAAAATTTACACAGCCGTGTGAGGACTGACCGATAGTATCGATTAATGAAAAACAACAAAGCTACAAGGAGCTACGAGTATTCTGCCAGACAGCGATGATATATTGAAATAACTTATATACATGGTCATAATGTATGTGTATGTTTATAAAGTGGTTTATGTTTGGGGAATTCCATTCTGAACTCCTGTTAATGAGCTTTATTTGAGATGTTGATATTTGTTGCTTGGTTTTAATTTTCAGAGGGAATGACATTTCTGTAGTTGGTGACTTCTGTCTTGTCTCCAACAGGCAACCGATAGATAATCTGAGCCCAGAGGAGAGAGACGCACGCACAGTGTTCTGCATGCAGCTGGCTGCCAGAATTAGACCCAGAGACCTAGAAGATTTCTTCTCAGCAGTAGGAAAAGTATGATGTCCTTGATCTCTCTGTGTGTGTGTCTTGTTTCTTTCAGCTTAGTTAAGACTGCCGCACATTGTGTGATCTTTTGGCCACTTTTGCAGACAAATTCACCATTACAGTAAATAATCTGAAAAGCATTAATCATAAAGAAACAAAAAACTTTCACATTTTTGTTAAGCAACTACAAAACATCTTGCTTTTTTTTTTAACTTTTGCTGTTGTCTCTAAAGGTCCGTGATGTAAGGATGATCTCGGACAGAAACTCTCGAAGGTCGAAGGGCATTGCCTACATTGAGTTTGTAGATACGACCTCCGTACCGCTGGCCATTGGGTTGACAGGGCAACGGCTTCTGGGAGTGCCCATCATAGTCCAGGCCTCACAGGTTATAACATCAATACATATCTTATAACCATTACCAGTCCAGTGTATCACAACCATTTGTTAAATTCTCACCACGGGTTTCAGGCTGAGAAGAACAGAGCAGCAGCAGCTTTGGCCAATAGCCTCCAGAGGGGAGGTATCGGACCCATGAGGCTGTACGTGGGCTCCCTGCACTTCAATATAACTGAGGACATGCTCAGAGGCATCTTTGAGCCTTTTGGCAAGGTGTGCTGATCATTTGGAACAAACCATAAACAACCAACAAAACGTGGATTCATAAAACAATTGTGTTAGTCTAATGCACGGTCAACACAACATTGAGTGAGAGTTCTGTTTCTCTCCTCAGATTGAAGGCATCCAGCTGATGATGGACAATGAGACCGGCAGGTCAAAAGGATATGGCTTCATATCAGTGAGTTCAACCTCAGAGCAAATTCACCAGGTTTAGAGGCCATATTTTGGGGTCATTCTTGATATGCAATACCTGTGCTCAGTGAGAGATTTAGAGTTATATCTAGGTATCACTTTGAAGGTTATTTTGTAATCTGTAACTTTATAATATATTGATATATTGAATATATATTGATTTCTGTGAAAAATGTCTTCCTGATAGATACAATTAATTGTATTTCTAAGACTTAGCAACTTCTAGCAAATTATTACAAAATTTAGTTTGGTTGTTGATGTCTGTTGTGTGTGTTTGCACATAGCCCTGGCTGTGTAATAAAAGAGAAAAAACAAAGTGACAGTCACAGACAATTAGCAATGGTAAATGCAGCAGCAGTTTTTGTCTGTTCTTGCGAGTGTTAGTTACTTTAAAGACAGGGCAATGAAGGAAGGTTTTTTTTGTTTAGATGTCAAATATCAGCAGTGTTTCTTAAAAATTCCTTACTGCACCTTTAACTTATCGGGTTGTTGTTACCAAACCCTGATTTTGTTAGTTAAATGAATATTACAAGATTAACTGAATGGACAGTGATGTTGATGGGAAAACTTATACATTAAATAAAATCTTAATGAATAGTCTTTGCCGTATTCAAACTAAAGGAGTCAAGCTATTTAACGTCCACTCTTATGTTTACCTAAATGTGATAATAAAACAACAAATATTATTCCTGTTTTCCATGCGTCTCCATTAAGCATCATACAGTAACATGCTAATTGACTTTCCTTATGCTCATGTCACAGTTTGCAGATGCAGAATGCGCTAAAAAAGCCCTGGAGCAGCTCAATGGTTTTGAGCTGGCGGGACGGCCAATGAAGGTGGGTCACGTTACAGAGCGCTCGGATGCCTCGTCGGCAAGCTCCTTCTTGGACAACGATGAGCTGGAGAGAACTGGCATCGATTTAGGAACGACAGGCCGCCTTCAGCTGATGGCAAGACTGGCAGAGGGTACAGCTATAACCTTTTATATTAGTGTCTCAAATGCAACAGTAACTCAGTGTAATTATATTTACAGTACTGTGTGTCTGCATATGGTTCTGTCTTGCAGTGATGTCATTAAAATGTCACTGTTGGGTGTTTTGTAGGTACAGGATTGCAGATTCCTGCTGCTGCCAAGCAAGCTTTACAGATGAGTGGCTCTGTGGCGTTTGGAGGTGGTGCGTCTTTGAGCTTTCTATGTGTTTTTTAAAAGCTGTATTTACAGGAGCTGTTCTACCAGAAATGACAGTTCTGTAACAATTTACTCCCTCGAACCCATAAACTTGCACCTGTGCTACACAAAACGAGGTTTTAAAGAATATCCAGGATGCTGTTTTCCATATAAAGAAAGCAGATCAAGTGATTTTAGGCTGACCAATTTGAAAAGTATACAAAACGCACCATAAACCTTTTGTGCTGTATTCTATAAAAGTTTTCTAAAGCCACTAAAATGTAAGCTAATATTTGCTGAAAGTCTTACCACTACAGTTCTTTAGAACTCTTATATTCCCATCAAAGTTTGAATTTGAAGAACTCTGTATTAATAAACTTAATGACATTTTATGTAGCATTTCATGTTGCATTTTCAACTTAATACAAACCTTATTTGAAGAAAACAGTTTACAGTGAAACTCGCTTTCTTACAGATAATATGATATAAAATGTTAGGCCTGGGCCCCCGATTAACTGCATTTATGTCTTGGGAGTCATTCCTTTCCAGAATTCCATAATGTAGCTTTGCATCTTAATTAAATGTTGCATGTAGTCTCATATCAGCCTGAATTGAATTATTTAAAGTGCACTGAAATCCTAAGAGTTTACCTTGGGATGCAGTCAAATCCAACATTAAGTTTTGACATCCAAGCAAAGCTTGTTGACTTCATGTCTAGTTCCCACTGTTACTTTTTCCTCAGCAGCTATTCAGAGAAATTTCATGACAAGTAACAATCCTTCCAGGATCTACCTCATCACAGTGATTTAACTGTGAAATATCATTTGTGATTTATTTAGCTACAGCCACGCCTCCCATTCTTCCTAATCCTGGGATGAATCAAGCGATGAACCTTCCGACCCAGCCGCTGGCCACACACTGTTTACAGCTGTCCAACATGTTCAATCCACAATCGTGAGTTTTCCCAGTATTATTATACGTTTTTCTGACAGTACAGTAAAAGTATGTGTTCTGGCCTAAATAAAAGTAAATGACGCTGTAAACGACTTGTGTTGTTTTGTAGGGAAGATGAACCTGGCTGGGATGTAGAGATACAGGATGATGTCATTGAAGAGTGCAAAAAACACGGAGGCGTAGTTCACATATACGTTGACAAGAACTCTCCTGAAGTAAGTGCAGTCTGTCTCGCCAAACCTTGCACGATCATGGGCAGGTCAGATCATAAGATGATCTTTGAAAGGAATGCTACGTAATGAACGTTTTCAAAGCTACTTTAGAGTAAAAGAATTCAGTACAATGTTTTAGGTTTAATAGGTCATTAATTCCCTCTCTTGCTCTTGTTTGGCAGGGAAATGTTTATGTAAAATGTCCTACCATCCCAGTTTCAATGGCTGTTGTCAGCGCCTTACACGGTCGCTGGTTTGCAGGTAAAACCACAAACAGTTTTTTCATTTCACCCGAGCTTTTCACTTTATGTGTGCCATATGTGTTTGTGTGTGGTATTAATAGTATTTTTGTTTTGTGTTTAACAGGTAAAATGATCACAGCTGCCTATGTGCCTCTCCCCACTTACCATAACCTGTTTCCAGACTCGGTCACAGCCACACAGCCCCTTAGGCCCTCACGCCGGTGATCCCGCCCCTTTCCTCTCAAGCCGCCTCTCTGATTCTGCTTAATCTGAAAACACAATGTGTACATGTACCTTTATACCCTAAACCCCAGCCTCCTGAAATAACTGCTGCGGGTCATAGAAGGTCGTGAAGGGCCACATTAAGTACATTGTGTGCGTTACATAATGAGGATAAATGTTTCACAACAGATAGGCCTGTTTTTTTGTTTTGTATTTTAGCAGGATTTTGTTATCCTAACTAAAGCAAATTCAACTCCCCGATTTACTGTTGGCCTATTGAGAAATGTGATGAAACCCCCTATGGCCTCTATGGATATAAAAAGTTGGTTTTGAAGGAGATTCTAGTATTTTTAAAGCCGTTTTGTTGTTCGACTTTTCTCTGCTTTTCTTGTAATTGCTTAAGAAGGTAGAAAGATGTTATCTTTTCAGTTTTCAAGTGAAAAATCTTTTATGGCAGACATTGTTTTTGTGTCTATAGACCTATTTTCATTCTGTTACTTGCATTTTAAGCAACAACAGACAACCAAAAAAAGTTTGAAGTGATTATTGTTTTCCTCCTCTGGGGACAGTCTGTTCTGTCAGTCAGTCTGTTCACTGTTCTTTCTAAAACCATTCTGAATTTGTAGCGTTTCATAATCAAAAACTGATTTTTCTAAATCCTACTATTGATTAAAAGACTTTCACAACACTGGGAACAACTGAGTTTTGGCTTTGTTTTCATGTTATGAAAGGTTACTGGAACACCTCTAGAGGGAGCTGTGAGTGTGTTTTATGCTTATAGCAAAGAATTACGGGATAAACCACTTACATGGATGTAAAGTAAAAAAGTTACTTCATAGTTGGTATAGTTCTTGTAGTAAACATGTAGTTTTTTCTCATTCCTTACAATTGATTATGTGACACCATTTTGAATCCAACAGTAAAATGTTTGAATGAAAGTCAAGCATAACTGTGCTGGTTTCTAATTTGATCTTATTCAAAGGTCTCTTTATCTCAGAGAAATAAGAAAGAAATCATTTTGTTTTATGATTTCTGTTTTTAACACATTTAACAACCAGTTTAAGAGAAAATGGGCCTGTCTTCAATGGGCCTGTGTTGTTGGCCAGAATGAGAAACAAAATAGGAGTCACAAAAATAATGCTTGTAAACATGATGCCAGAAAATCCAAATATTAAAACGCCAAAAACCAATCTGAAACATTAAAGCAAATCTCAAGAATTGGATAGCTAAACAAAATGTTGCCTGTGGAAAACCAGTAGTACATGTTAAAATCTGTAAAAAAAAAAAAAAGTGTTGGATCTGGCATGCACTGTTGTAAAGTTGTTTTTGCTATGATATTTAAAAATAACTTCACATTTTATAGGTTTATAGAATTAAAGGTTTATAGAATTCTTTTTTTCAAAAATGCTCTATGCATGTTTTGAGGAAATGCCTCTACGCTTTCTGTTCAGTCAGTAGGTTTGATCATTTTAAGGGTGCGACATTAGAATTAATCTTAAATCAGGATTTCATTGTGTGTACACATATTGGTCAAGTTCAGCTCAGCTGTTTTCTGAAAAAAATATTCTGATACAAAGCACATGAATGCTGATGTAAATAATGTGGTGTGATGCAATGATTTCTGCTGCTTACCGTAAGACCATTAAACATTTCACCCCAAAACATTCTGAGTGTAGCAAGATTGGCCTACATGTTTTGAAACAGGAAAGACATGCATAATCTGTATTTTATTATTATGTGCGATTTATTATACCAGAATTAGCTCACATTGTCTGACTCAGCTCTTCAGGTCATGAATCAGTATTTTGTGTATCCATTGGGAGACTAATTGCTTAATTTTCTGTGACATGACTACTTGCGTTGTAAATTTGTCATGGAGCATCATATACTTCTAGATTTCTTGTTAAGCTACAAAGTATACATGACATGAATTTGACATATTTTGACCAATGATCCTAATGTGTGTATAACTTTTTCAGATGCTATGAACAGTTTCTGTACAAATACTGAACCTAATGTGTTGAAACACTAAAAAAGAAAATTTTGTGGTTGGTGCTTTTAATTGTTTTGGCAATATGTGTAATTGCTTTGTAGCTAGTTAAGCAAATAGCCAGTCAGGGATATTTCAAGAGCTGCAGGACTCCGGTCTCCCTTAAACAGTCTCAAATGCTGCATCCTGTTTTTCTGTTAAATAAAGGCTTTTACTTTCAGCTTTGAGTGACTTGTTCTAATCTTTAGCAGACGTCGTAAAATCCTCACCACATTTCTTTCTTTTCTTTGTGTTTGTTTTTAAGTTAGGAATCTGTTAATGTTTAGAGCTAAGCTAAACAAGGTGGAACATTATCTAACAAAACCGTAACAAAACAAAATGCAAATAAAAATGCAAAGTGATTTGTCTGGAGACTGATATCTAAAAATGTTCCCCGTTTGCTTATAATGCATTGATGTTATTCTTACCTGTCTGGATCTGGGTTTCTCTTAAACCACATTCAAAAAAGTAGAAATGTTTTTCAAAACTCAATACGAAATGGCAAAAACAGTTTCAGAAATGTCCTCTTCTAGTCATTAGCACAGTCATCATTTTCATATCAGTACAGTATGTCACCTGGAAGAACTGATAACCTTTTGTGCAGTGTTTGACTTGGCTAAGGCAGATTTATATGACAGCAAGTGTTGTCTTTGGGCCTTTTTCTAGCAATTGTCTCCGGAGACTTTAAGTTCAACACACTTCAGCAAAATGAAAGAGATGGTTTACTCACCCTCATGTCATTCCAAATATGAATGCCTTTCTATTGTCTATGGAGTACAAACGGGGAATTTCTCACAGAATATCATACCCATTTTTCCATATAATGAAAGTGAAGATGTCAAGTTTAAAAATTACAAAAGGGCACCACAGAAGTATCAAAGATGGTCTAAATAACTCATGATAGCCGTGAGCAGACTGAATTAAGATTATTCACTGATAACTATCCACCACTGAGTCAGTGAGCCTGAGTCAGTGATTTGACCAGGTTTGTGATTTGGTTCAACTGATTAAGTGAAAAGATCCAAATAAAACCATTTGTTTACAAATCAAATGTTCTCTCAATAAACATGCTAAGGACGGATGTTAAGTTTTAACTTCATTTCTTTTCTTTTTCCCACACAAAAGCTGTCACTTGGACTTAGAAGACTTGGAAAATTAGGTCGTATAAACTTTTATGGTTGTTTATCATGTTGGAGCTAGAAAAAAGAAATAGTTTGGAATGACATGAAGATAATTAAACACTAACAGAATTTTCACTTTTTTGGTGAACTACTCCTTTAATCTGTCTAGAATGTAAAATATATATTTACTTTATAATTGGAAGTTCAAAAGTTCCATATCAACAGCTAATTAAGTTCACGTACAATAACAGCATTATACTGTAGTAGACTAAATTACTGTATAATTACTGTAAACATCCGAAACAAACATTCTCATCAAATTGTCTCTGTTAACATATTTATTGATGGTCATTTTAATTGGTTTTCAATCTTGGTTTGAGATGAATTGTGGATTGCTGTAAACGTAGCATACATTTACTGCAATATTGGACATGCAATACTTTAAAAAACTCTGCAGTAGTTTAGATGTTCGTAATCAAATATATATTTACAAACAGTACATGAGCGATCATGACAAATCAGACGTGTTTAGATCTACATTCAATTCTAATTTATGTGATTATCTAATCAGCCAAACATGTGGCAGCAGTGCAATGGAATGTGATCTCAGAAGCTGGAATGATTATTAGTGACAAACAGAGTGGTTTGATAATTTCTGTAACTGCTTATCGACTGGGTTTTCACACACAACAGTCTAGAATAGTGAAAAAACAGAAAACCTCCAGTGAGTAGTTGCAAACGCCTTGGTGATGAAAGAGCTATAAACAGAGAATGTCCAGACTGGTTCACGCTAACATCGAGTTTACAGTAATTGATCTGTACAACTGTGGGAAGCAGACTTGCATCTCAGACTGCAAAACACATTAAACCTTTGAGGAAAAGGGACTACAACAGCAAAGTCTGGTTCCACTTCTGTCAGCTAAGCATAGAAAGTGGGCAGTGGAAAAAACATAGCTCAGTCCGTAGAATCTTAATTTCTGCTGAGGCACACAGATGGTAGAGTCAAAATTTGGTTCCTAAAGCATTCATCTATGGACCCAATTTGCCAGTCCAAACTGCTGGTGGTGTAATGGTGTGGAGAATGTTTTATTGGCATACTTTATTGGGGCTTTTAATACCAATTAATCATCTCTTAAACGCCAAAGCCCGTTCCTTGTAGACCATGTGCATTCCTTCATGGCCATAGTTTACCCATCTTCTAATGACTACTTCCAGAACATCACACCTTGTCACAAAGCAAAAGTTGCCTCAAACTGGTTTTATGCACATGACAATGAGTTCTCTGTTCTTCAGTGGTTTTCTTAGTCACCAGATCTGAATCCAATACAACATCTTCAGGGTGTGGTAGAATGAAAGATTTGCATCATGAATGTACAATTGACAAATCTGTGAATTTTTTCAACATCTTCTGGAATCCATGGCACAAAAAACAAGACCCCACCCACTATGAACATAGCGTTCCTAAAAAAGAGCTTAATAAATGTAGTTCCTTCCTGTTAATGAAGACTGTCAGGTGATGTGGTGGTGGCTTTCCTAAAAAAAGGCTGTTTGCTTTGTTTATGGCATCCAAAAAGAAGCATCAGATCAGTTAGAAGTTGGTGGAGAGGTGTGAACCAATTTTATTTTGATGGTCGGATATCTGACCTGTGAAAAAAAAGGATTATTCAATGTTTGACCACATCCACTATCAGTTAACAAGGAGAATGCTAATATTGCCGAGTATAATTTTATTTAACAGGTGGTAATGAAGATCTGTCAATCAGATCTGTGAATCATTTCAATAGCTACTGCATAGAATCCCTTAAAAACAATTCATGCAGCCCTGTTTACATACAACATTTATTGTGGCCGCATGTCCAAAAATCCTAAGGTCAGTATTTTTTGCACCTCAACAAGGTGCTGAAAACACTAACTGAAAATATTTTTCATGCAGAATTTCAAAGTTTTGTTATCAGGATTTGCAATTCCGAAAACTTCTCTAGTGCTGCAGGCTAGAAAGGAAAGCATGGTGAGTTCATTTGGACTTTCAGTCAGATCTTTTAACACCTTGTGCATTAAAGATACACAGAGGAGAGAAGTTGTCAGAACTAAAACATGAGGTCACTGGTTTAAGAGGAGTGAACAACATTATTAGGACCCAAGTTATATTAGGACGCAGGCTGGGACCACCCACACCTCCCAGTGACTCAAACCTCCTGATAACTGATGTGTTCAATTATAACTGAAGATTTATCTTACAAATGTAGAAGTAGTGGCCTGCAGAAAGAGCCACCTGTAAATCTATAAACATTAAATTCTGGTAGAGCATTGCGTTAGCAGCGCAAAGGTTGTGGGTTCGATCCCAGAGAACACAAGTACTGATAAAAAAAATGTATACCTTGACTTCACTGTAAGTCGCTTTGGATAAAAGCGTCTGCCAAATGGATAAATGTAATGTAAATGTGTATAACTACCTGCATTTCAGTAGCATATACAGCAAACTACATTCACTGAGGTGCTGGAGGTGAGACTATCATCAGATATATGTCTAATACCAGAAAGTTACTCATATCCCTCCATCAGCAGTATATCAGAGATCATAGCAGGATTCAGGCTGCAAACATTGAACCCTTGTAATAAACATGGGAAGCGGGGGAGTGATGCAAACAGAAGGCTGTCTGTTTAGTTATCATCTCTGAAACACCATTAGGAAGGTACCAGAATCACCAGCAAAACCTAGTTGATCAGCGTTGCTTTGGTCTAGTTAAGAAGTCTAATAAGAAATGCTGATCAGCATCTAAATCAACATGCTGATAAGTATCGTATTCAATACATGCACATATGACACAATAATTTACTGTAGTAGAACCATTAAATACGACAATACTTTTTCTTCACTTTTTATGATATGAAACTAGGATGTTTAAAGGATTTTATAACATACTTACATTCTTGCTCTTGTATTTCAACATTTTCGACAACTTGTAAACTGTAATTAAAACATAGAGATTATTTTCCTGGATTTCCTTGCTTAGTCATGTGTTGCACAAAGTATACTACTACTACTGCTACTAATAATAATTATTATAATAATCATAATAACAGCAACAACAATAATAATTATCATAACTATTACTATTATTATTGTTGTTGTTGTTATTATTATTAATAATAATTATACAGTAGCAAGTAACAGAAATTTACCCCCAGTCTGATGATAATCTTGCTGTGTGAAGTTGACGTTGCAGTTTCTGTTGGGAGAAAGAATGCAAACAAAATTACATACATGTTTGTCGTCAGATTTCTAGCACACAAATGTTTCATCATGTTTATGATAAGGGCAGTAGCAAATTTAATGTGACTCAAAAGCTGATGACAGTTCAATATTTCTGTAAGACCAGCTGTATCAACGGTTCATAATCCTTGTTCTAGGGACCCACAGCACTGCACGTTTTGTCTCTCTCACACTCAGTTTAGTCACTCTGCAAGTTAGCTGATAATTTAAATAGGGTGTGTTAAACATCTTATAAGTCAAAATTCAAAGTGATCACATCTGTAACCACTGGTATACCTACAGTGAGTTAATGTGATGATAGCATCACACTGGGCTGCTTTCTATCAGCACAGACTAAGAAATGCTGCAAGAACCTATTGCAGTTTATTACAAACCCAAGCCTGAGAAAAAAAATCATCTTTTAGCAGAGCAGTGATGCCAAACACAAGAGCAACTCTGTAGTGGCTCAAAGCACAGAGGTGAATGGCTTTCAATGAACCAGTCAAATCCTAATAAAAATGCAATGGTCTGATTCATCTCATTCGAAGAACTGAAAGACTAGAGTCAGAATCAAAGAATCTGAAAAGCTGTTACTCATTTGCCCTAAACAAAGACTTTCAGATGTCATAGCAGCATGTGACTCCACAAATTACTAAAACATGGCAATTAAATACTTGCAAAAAATTTGGTTTTTAATTTCTTTTACTTAGATATATTTTCTTAAAATAAGCAATATACAATAAAGGTGATTCAATTTATTAATTTTGAGTTTTTAAAGGAATAGTTAACCAAAAAATGAAAAGTATCCCATAATTTATGGATAACTTTAATGATGGATAGATGCACTTTTTAGAGCTTCAAAAACTAATGCATTATTTAATGCCATTACAAAGCTGGTTTCATAGTGTGAAAGTCATTGGTTTGCCACAGAGACTTCATAAGGTCACTGCGTTTAACATATTGTGTGCATAAATATCTAAAATAAGATTTGGATATGAAGTGCTCATATGGCATTTATGCCTCAGTTTATAGATGGATGAAATACCTTTCTCTTTAGGAGGCAGTAGACAGTGAGAAGGATTAAAAATCCTCCACAGATGGAGACCACAATGAACCCCAGCCTGTAGAAATCATCACTCAAGGACCCCTGAGGAGTTTGCCTGGATAACCTCACCGCTGCCTCTTTCAAAGAACACATGTGGCTTAAATCAATAGTAAAGGGATATGTTTGTATGCGTGTGTGTGTGTGTGTTTGTGTGTGTGTTCACCTGTGCTGGAGGTGAGCTGGGATACAGTAGGGTGTATAGTGCTGCTATAATCCTGCATAATGCTCCTGTACTCTTGCCCGCAGGTCCAGTTAAGAGAAGTGTTAGTGGTTGTGATAAGATGCAGGTACAGAGACAGAACCTCCTCCACTCTTAAAAGAGCCTGAACAGGAGCTTCTTTGTACTGCTTCTCGAATGCCACAGGGTTCTCCTGCAGAGCGTGAGAATGACAGGAAAGTCACTGACCAACCGGGATCAAATGTTTTAACATTGTGTTATTGGATCTTAAAGATTAAATCTTAAAAATTAAGATTGGATCTAATTAAATTTTTGTATTTTTTTAAAAGTTTAAGATAATGTACTGTACGTTTATGTAAAATGAAGACGTGTATAACAGTCATAGTAGTAACACAATAATAACTGATTTTACATGCAGCAGGTTGCCTCATGGGGGCGGACATTTTGAAATCACTTCACCAGTTGAAAACTACTCACACTATAAGCTGTGTTAATTATATGTAAACAAGACTTTGACTGCAACAATATACCTAAACTGTAAAATATTCAGGTAAAAAAATCCATAGTGCTTTTTTGTTGTTTTATTTTTTTGTGACTCAAAAGGTTTTTGTTCTGCATGCCACATGTGTGTGAAGTGTCAGTTAGGAATGATATGAGCATACATATGTGTGTCATTGTTAATAAATCCCTAAAGCAGCTCCTTCTTTGGAATAAAAGAGAACAAGCATTTTTAAAGCAGGTTGTGAGGGAATATCTGCCTTTTCATATTGGACGTTTAACATAGTAGCAGCATGATGTCTTCGTAGTTTTGGTCAAAGCACATTCCTCAAACTCTGACATCTGACTATAGCTGCCAGATGGTAAAATTCTCAATCTGATTTGTAAGGAATGTATTTGAATGAAATTATCTACAGATATGCCAGGCGTGTGCCCTTAACTAGCTGTTTTAGTATTGCTAACCAGCGTAGAATAATACTTAGAGACAAACACATCTCATCATAGCGCTATACAATAATGGCTATACAATAATGGCTACACAATACTGCAGAAACTTACCTGGATTTATTGTCTTTACCATAAGAATGCCTTAGGAGTGCCAGTTTTATATGGGGCAAAAACCATTCTGAGTGATGTTTCTAGATACCCTGTGTCTAGATACCCTTTAGCAGATCAGTTTAGTCCTTTCATATTATAATAAAAGAATGTTACATGATCTAACAACAAAACATCTATGTTATAAAGTATGTGAAGAAAATCACACACTGTATATTCATGCAAAAACTATCAAAGTGTCTCAACAATGTTAAAATCCAGATGACTAGAATTGCTGGGTAAAACAGAAAGATACAATATTGGGCTTTGAAACTAAACTTTTAAAGATTGTCTGAAAAGCATATTGGAGGCCTGAACCTTAAACATTAAGATTGGATTAGATTACTTTAATAGCTATAAAATGATAACTTCAAATTAGACCTGGGAAAGCGCAAAGACTTTTATACATGCTCTATATAACCTCAAAGAAATTGAAATGTTGTGTGACTTCATGTGATGCATCTTTCATATACTCAAATGTGTGCACACACCTCCAATTCCTCATTTAGTGCAGGTACACAGTGTTGGGAGTAGATGTTGAGAATGAGATTCTGGATGGAGATCAACGCTTGGGCACTGCCTGATCCCCGAATGTATCCGAAGTGACTATTAAACAGTTCAAGCACTCTCGGAAAAGTGGCTTTTACATAACACACCACACTCTAAAAAGCAAAAACACACAAATGCTGTGAAAATGCTGGTAATGGTTAAGTTCTAGGTCTGGGGACTAATATTGTGTGTAAGAAGGTACCATAAATCATTCACTCCATAGAAATGTGCTTCATACAGTTGACACAGTTGACAATTTCAGCCATCAAACCACAGTGGAATATTACACTTTGAGTCTTGACATTTTGGAGAAAGGACTTAATTTAAAGCACAGCTCCAACATTGCTACATTTCCAAGAACAGATTTAAAACAGAATACATTGAAAACACATTATAATAATTAATGGAGGTTTGTTTTCACAGGGGAAAAGGCAACATCAATCTACTTTTGAAATCTTAATTAGAAAAAATTAAAGAAAGAAAGACTATTTAAGGACTAGTTAATGACACTCTTACCAAGTGTTTCTTCTCAATAAATGTGTATGTGATCGAACAGCTGGTCCGCAGCTGGTTATTGATCTGAAGAATAATAAAACATTTGATAATAAAAAGTTAGAAGACATCAGACCGTATGTGTCCACAACACACAACAAAGAAGATGAAAAATCTAGGTTTAGGAATATATGTAACTTGTTTCTAGCTAGTCCATTGACATTCGTTGGTTATTGCCTGATGTACCAGTAACTATGCTTGACCACCTTAAAAGGGTGTGACCAGATAATAGCTGGTTTGCAGCTGGTCCATGGTGGTCTACCTATGTGCTACCATGTTCCAAAAACAGCTAATGCTCCATGGAACCAAACACAAGGACTGCTTCTAAAACATGGTCAAAAATCAGGTGTGTAGAGTGTTGATCATTTGAGATCTGTATCCTCACCAGTTGTTTCAGTTGAAGCAGGTGGTCCATGGTTATGGCATGTTTGCAGGGACCAGGGATGTCCATCATAGAGAGGGGAACACACAGTAGCATGAGAACACATACATTCTTCCCCTGGAGGAGAAAGGAGGCATACACAAATGCACATTTAAATGCATTGTACTGTTTGTAGGCTAATAAGACTATGTAGGCCATATCGGCCTGTTTTTTTCCACCGCAATATGTGATGGAGGTTTTCCCCTGCAGGTTGGACCAACTGTTGGAAACAAACATGAAGGATTACTATTTTTTGTGCCAGGTATGTCATTGGCGAACCTCCTTCCCTTCTTCTTTTTTATGTGTTACTCCAGTGGTATTGAAACCTGCTGTTAGGTATTTATGCCTCTGGTCCATGTCCTGCTCTTTCACCTGCTTAATCTATATTTTTTTAGGATATATTTTGACTATCGGATTGAATGTCAGATTAGCATACAAACATAATGATAACTTTCATTTTAACATACACTGTACAATAATATTCAGTTTTAGGATTTATCATCAGAAGAAAAGTGTTTAACCACAATTAACTCACAATTAACTAAATGCAGCTCTGTTGTTAATTTTTGTTATTTTTTCTACAATGCATCTATATCTTTATTTTTTTATCTTTTAAGAACAAGTCAGATTTGTGAATTCTACCACTATCATTTCTAATCCATCTTTACATTTCAATAAAAAGCCATGTGGAACCATAAGATCCTCAAATTACCTGAAAGGCTTGGACTACCAGAATGAAATGTGTAGAAAATGTGACCTTGCATCTTCAAAATCAAGGTAATGACAAAACAATCCCATCATCTCCAAGCCTACCTTGGTTTTACAGACAACGTGAAGGGGAGTAGCGTTGGTCATCTGGCTCACAGATCCAGCAGGAGAAGAATATAATCCTCAATTAGTCGCATTTGAGCAGATTAAAGATGTGCAGAGTTGAAGCTAAAGAACAGTGACGTTTCACAGACGCTCATAACTGAACTGACTGACTGCCTAACAAACAATGCTCTGCCCCTGACATTGACTTTACTGAGCACATTCTTCTTGCACACGACCCAATGATTAAACAACTTGTGTCTACTGAATATTCTCACAGGATCTTTCTCCACCCCCTACTGGTCTTTTTCATTAACTTCATCCCCGCCTTTTCAAGCCCACACCTCTCTCTTCCTTTTTTTTTGATATGTTCTTTCATTTGATAAGAGTATTTTTCAATTTAAATAGTTGGTATGCTTGTGTATTAAACATGACTCATGCAATTATTTGATCCAATCATAAATCTTCCCACTTCTCTGTGACCAAAGCTTTTTGGTCTGGTCACATTTTGGGGTTTTTTTGTCTAATGCTTTTTCTCTCAGGTTGTCAGTGTTCCTGGCATAGGTCAATATCTTCAGAAACATGCTAGGAGACATATAGCATGTTTATGTCATGTTAACTGTTTTAGTTCTCAGAAGAGAGAAGAAAGATTCTGTATTTTCCACAGGCTTTCCATGGTTAGTTTTTTTGCATTCTTAAACACGGCCAGATGACATGCAGAGGTATATTTGTACAGATACGGAAATTGAAAATATACAATTTATATCATTTTTGGTTAAAAAAATTTATCATATCTATATTCAATGTTGAGTGCATATCTGTGATTTAAGTATTTACCTTTTTACATACATAAGTAGTGAATGCTAATTTTATTCACGAATAAAGATGTACCACCATAAAAGGTGAAAAGTATAGTTTATAAATTATTTTAGCTTTTAGCTAATTTGACATTATTAGTGTTATATTATTATTTTAATAATCTGTTAAATTAATTAAATTAAGGGCTTGATCTAAATTTTAGCTTATGAATAAATTATTCTTTATGATTGCTTATTGTGAAATACAATGAATTATTGTAGATTTCACAGAGTTTTGCTGAGAACTCAAAAGTGCAGATAATAATATAAAAATAATTAAATAAAAAAAAATATATATATATTTTTTAGGGTTTATGGCTTTTTGCTGAAGGGCTATAGTGCTATCACTCTAAAACGTGCCATCACTTTACTTATGATTTATATTATTTTATGTCCAACTTTTACAATTTTTAACCCAAGTAAACCCATACTGACAAAGTGATTGGCAATACAAAACAGTTTTTATTGTGTCTGTGACATCTGTCATTAAAGATAAAACAGAAAGCTGTGTGAAAAAACATCGTATGTGTCGCATATGTGCTTGATATGAAGCAACTCTGATCTATAGTCAAAGCTGCACATAATAACCAGATGCACATAATCTGATCTGATGAGACTGACTTAAAGCTTAAATCGGCTAGTTGTTCAGTGTAGTGTTGCTTGCTGGAGAGAAGAGCAGTTACATTTTGAGATTAACCTCTATAGTCTCTGAATGTTAATAATTGTATGGAAATGAGGGTCAGAGGGTCTGGTTTAGATGGTTATTGTGTGCAATGCATTGAACCAGGCTAATATGTCTTCACTGGTAATGTGACTCTAAAGGTACTTGTGTTATTAAGCCAATAACTCTCTGGGTGGGATGTACTAAGTGAAAATCCAAAAGGATGCAAAGAATCAAAAATAAAACAGACCTTTCCAGCACACTATAAACACCAGAACTCTAGTCTTGCTATCCAAATGCTCTGGGTGGCAGATGCTGTGTCAATAAGTCTGATAACTGGATCAATATTTAAATATTTAAAAATAAACATTTCAAATGACTGTACATTGCACATCAATCATAATAATACTAACAATTCTCAAAATAATAAGTCGCATAATTTTATTGCTCAGATATCTTACATATCAGAATCAGAATTTGCTTTATTGGCCAAGTGTGTGTGAGCACACAAGGAATTTGTTGTGGTTTTATATAGCTCTTGGTACATAAAAGACATACATATGACATGAGAACAGGTAGAACAATATAATACAATATAATAA
This sequence comes from Ambastaia sidthimunki, assembly GCA_036877625.1. Lineage (NCBI taxonomy): Eukaryota > Metazoa > Chordata > Actinopteri > Cypriniformes > Botiidae > Ambastaia > Ambastaia sidthimunki. Next base: position 21 of record JAZGTK010002661.1, on the reverse strand, counting down.
TAGTAATAATAATAATGTTGT